>JXTB01000005.1:2278639-2305946 GCA_002914805.1 Parasponia andersonii
CTGTAGTTAGCCTATATATATTCTGTAATTTTTCTGTGATGATTATTAAAAATTATTTTGAGCTCTTATCATCTTTAAAATTTAATTAAGTAAGATGTTCAATTTTTAAATTTTATAGCTAAATGTTCAGGTATACATTTGGTAGATAACGTATCTTGTTATCTATTAATTTCAGTTAATGTATTGAAATATTTTGGGTATATAATTTTTTATACTTAGTAAATAAAATTTTACACCTAGTATATAAACGTATATACCAGATATTTTACTATAACATTTGATAAAAAAGATATTTACTTGAATTGGACTCAAAATTTGGTCATATTTCTATAAGACTCTTTATTAAACGGGTCATGTTCGCAGGTCATGGGTCACGTGTTAATATGACTTATTTAGTAAACGGGTTATACAGGTCATGTTGTGTCAACCTGTTTATAAACGGGTTATGTTCGTGTTAGAATTTCTGACTCGTTTATTAAACGAGTCGTATTCGATTTGAGCATTTATCTGTTATATATATACATCGATACTATAAGAATACAACTTATAGACACGAATTGCCAGCTCTAGCCTTTATAATGTTATTTACTAAATTGTTACAAAGTGTTTGATTAATTGGATAAAATCTATTTTACCTTCACTAATTCATGATTGTGGCTTTTATGCTCATGAATTTGGTACGAAGAAAAATGGGTAGAAAAAAAATGGTGATTGGCATTGAAATTCAACAAGGACAAGACTTATGATCGGGTAGAATGGAAATTTTTGGCTAACATAACGAGAAAATTGGGTTTTACGGAGGAGTAGATTGAGATAGTAATGGATTGTGTACGTTCCTCAAGATTTTCTTCTTATGGTATACCCCAAGGAAAATCATTATGTCGAGAGGCCTTCGCCTTCTTATTTCGTGCCAAAGGATTATCAACTATTCTCCACACAGCTGAATCAAAAAAATCAATTACTAGCTTCTCATGTACTAGGAAAGAGCCAAAAGTTGCATGTATTTCTTCGCAGTTAATACTTTGTTATTTTGCATGGCAGCCTTGGAGGAAATACATGTTGTTAAAGATGTGTTGGAAAACTATAAGTAGGCCTCTTGACAGAAAATAAATTCGTAGAATAGTTCCATTACATTCAGTTTTAATATTGGTGATGTTTTGATTGAGTCTATATAGATTGCTTTACAATTAAGATGCACTTACCAATATAAAGAATATTTGAGACTTTCATCCATTATGGGTAGAAACTAATATAAAGCTTTGAAATCAATTAAGGATAGAGTATGGAGCAAGTTGCGGTCTTAGAAAGGCAAATAAAGGCAGTCATTCAATCAATCCCTACTTATGCGATAAGTATTTTTAACTTTCATATGGCGTTATATTATTTGATAAGTATTTTTAACTTTCATATGGCGTTATATAATAATATCCAAAGTTTAGTTGCTAATTTTTGGTGGGGTAGTACAAAAAGAGTAGAGAAATATGCATTGGTAAAGATGGAATAGATTATGTAAAGGAAAACAAGACGGTGGTATGGGATTATGAAATATCAATGCTTTCAATAAAGCACACTTAGCAAAGCAAGGTTGGCAATTATGAGCTACGGATTGGGCAAAACTCATTTTAGACCATTTAGTATGCCCGTGGGGTTTAATTGGGTATATTCACACTACTTCTGACAGGCATAAAGTTAAGCCCAAGGCAAATAAATGCATATTCATTGGATACTCCAACGAATGAAGGGATATATACTGTTTGGTGAATAACCTAATAGAAGTGTAACTAAAATTAAGTCACGAGATGTAGATTTCCTCGAGGAGGAATTTTAAAGAAAATGTGATGCGGATAGAAACCTAGGGTTACATGAAATAAGAATCAAATAAAGGTATTCTAAATCAAAATTTGAAAATTGCGAGTGACTCTATTCCTACTGAAAGTATAATTATTAGTAGAAGTATACTACTAGATGTTGGTTTAGAAGATCTACAACTACACGAGGCCAAATATGAAAGTATCTCGCATTGTCGATTTGAGATTGAGAAGGTTACATTCATTTGTGCTTCGTAAAAAGAAGATGAGCTTAGTAATTATCAAGAGGTTCTCTCATCTCATGCTTTTGAGAAATGAAAAGCTATAATAATTGAAAAGCTATAATAATTGAAGTAATAGAGTCTAAGAAGAAAAACTTATTGACCTAGGTTTTAGTCTCATACTCATGATTTAAAGTTAACAAATATATGATTTAAAACTAATCATCTACTTGAGTGTGTAGTAATGTTATTAGACTAATAATAAAAACATTCATAGAAGATTATGAAAAAAGAGATAGAGCTTAAAACTTGAAGATTATCAAAGATCAAGAATACAAGACCAAGCCTACATAGATTAAATCTTTAGGTTTTTTTTTTTTTAATTTGAAATTATGCTTTGCATATTTTATTATCCTTTTTATTTTGCTCAAATTTTCATATAAAATCATTTCTTAAAAGGTTTTTCAACTATAGAGATTAAGATTTCAATGATTCTTTAAATGGTTGAAAAATATGTTTGTAAACTTTTCAAAACAAGTTTTATGATCTTCATATATGCCTCAATATCTCTAAAACATTTTAGAAAGATCAAACTTTGAAAAAGAATGAAAAATGATGCTTTGCAATACAAAGTGGTTGACTTGCTTGAAGGGGCGGTGGACTGCTCCTTCGTATGGATCAAATTCTACCATTGCGATCTTATGTTTTAATGACTAGTTTTGAGCACTCGACCGCCAACTTGATCAGTTGACTGGTTTTGACAGAAAATACCTCAGGATGGTCAGAAAGAGCTAACTTTCACATAATTAAAGCTTATATATAGGTGCTCATTTATGACTTATAAAAACTTTTAAATGAACCAACATTAGTTATTACTCACTTTCAAGTTATTCTAACCAACTCTTTATGTTCAAACTTTAAAATCTTTTTTTCACAAAAAGCATTAAGGTAAATTAGATCATATCTTATGTTTGCATCTATTTCACCTAAGCTCAACTTGTAATATTTCTTTGAGAAGTGATTCTTTTAGTGAGTCATTACTTATATTCTTATAAATTATTATTATGAGATGAAGTTAGTACAAATAACCCCGTTTAGGTGAGATTGATATTAGATTCTCAACAATTAGTGCTAGGTGTAATAGAGCCGGAGTCAATACTATTACTATAATAGCTAGTCAACATCATTATTAAGAAGTTAGGTAAGCTTTATGAAGAAAAATTTACTCTGATTGTAGTAGGAACAGTCAAGCTTATAACCTTAGTCTGATTAGTAAAAAGCTCAAAATGAGTTGTCAAAAGTCGAGGACGTAGCTAAATTGTCAAATTTTTTGAATCTTGTATAACTATCGTTTGCAATTTCTTTATGTCTTACTCTGTATTCATTGGTTGCCAATCCAATAGATATTTTTTTTCTTTACCTATGGGTAAGTATTTTTTTTTTAGCCGTTGGATCACCATCTAATGGTGATCCAATGACTATAATGAAGTACATGAAAAGACATGCATCATTAATGTTCTTTCTCTCTCTTACTTTTTACAATAAAAAAATGTGCATACTAAATTTTCATTAGCCAAATTGATACCTATGCATAGGTAAAAAAAAAAATACGTATTGGATTGGTGCCCTTATTTATTTGTTATATATTGAAATTATGATTACTTGATTGCTATTTTTAATTGCCTTTATCATTAAAATTGAAAATTTGTATATTTTAGTCGCATAGTTCAAAAGTTTGTAAAAGATTTTTAAAACCTATTACATCCCTTTCTTGAGTTGCCTATCCTTAGGATAACAAAACCAAGTTCGAACTTGGTGAATTTTCAACTAGGGTAAAAGAATATTGGGAATAAATTAGTTCTAAAAGTCAAACATTGAGTAAACGGATCCTAGATAGGTACAAAGCTTGACTTATGTTGAAAAGTTACACCCAAAATGAGGGTATTGACTAGGAAGATACCTTCTCACATAGTGATGTTTGTCTTAATTCGCTTCATTTCTATTGTCACTCATTTAGACTTGGAACTTGACCAAATGAATGTTAAAACTGTATTTTCCAATAGAGAACTAGATGAAGAGATCTACATGAATCAACTTAAGTATTTTGAGATAAAAAAGACAAGAACACAAAGTTTAGAAGCTTTATCATTCTATTTAAGTCTTGGTGCAATCATTTATACGATTGTTTTTGAGATTTCATCGAGCTATTATTTCTAATAAATTTAAGATAATTGAGGAAAACAATGTGTATGTTAAATGGACCAAGGAGAATGACTAGTAGCGAAAGGTTACATCCAAAAACAATAATCTACATATGTACAAAGCATGATTTATGGCAAAAGGCATAGTTATTCTCAAACATTGAGATGAAAAACATGAGTGAAGTAAGCTACTTGCTCGGAGTTAAGATCCTTAGATAATGTTTATTTAGAGGTAATGGGAGGAAATGAAAAAGAATGTAATTAATTAAATGAATTGGAATTGAATTATTTTCTATTGTTTGGTTTAAGTTTTAACTAAGGAAAGCCTATTTCAGTAGAATGAATAGTCCCTAGAACGAGGAATAAGTTTTTCGTAATTAAATAGATGGAAAGATCATTCCTTAGTTGTGTATTTTTTCCCAATTTACCCTTTAGGAGACTCTCGATCATCTTTGTAGTCATTCACACCGAACCTGCACTCAACATAAAAAACTCACTTTAACTCAAATTAGCAAACCTGATGGAATTTATATAAGCAAATCCAGCGATACCCAGATCCCCCCTCCCAAAAAAAAAAAAAGTCACTATCCTATTCTGGCAAAACAAATTACATGATTGGAAAAATGAATCTATTTCATATCTGATTTCTGTCCTCGAATGCAGGGGTTTTTCACCCACCATCTCCCCCCATTAGCCACTGTCCTTTTTCCCTTACCTCATCTGTGCATCTCCATTCTTGTAGCTCTATCAATTTTTCCTTTCTGGTTTGGGCCAAAACTGAGAGAATGACTAAAATTGCCGTTTTTTTTTTTTTTTTTTTTTTCGTCGAGGGTAACCAAAATGATTTTCTAGGAAATTCCCCCTTTGTCGATCTGTTGATTCTATATCGCCTCTTTTATTTGGTAGGGGAAAAAAGTAATTTAAAAAATGATTCTATATCACCTCTTTTGTTCCTTGCAGCACTCGGTGGCCCTATACATCCATTCAAACTATATAAATTACTTGTTGATTTGAGGGATACATTAACATGACCCTTATTAACACGTTATGGTTTTGATCATCTTCCATCCAGCACCCTGATGGCTTAGTGTAAAAAAGGGATCCAATTCTATCAATAAACTTCCTTCTTCTTGCAAATTCGACTCAGTATGCCATTAGAAATTAACAAATCAATTCTAAATCAAAGAAGACAAATTACTCCGAAAAAGTTCTTTTCCTGACTAAATTGCAACCAGGAGATTGTTAAAAGCTTTTTCTCAACTAATTTATACATGTGCATACCCAATTGGTTTATTTTAGGATTTTGCACCATAGAGATAGAGAAGATGACCTTTTTAATATCGGAATTGCCAGAGAAATCAATGAAGTAGCGGAAGTCATGAAACAATTATTTTGATTTTTTTGGGATATTAACAAAACTATACTCTAGGTTTTGGAAGGAAGAAGCCAAAATAAGTAATAATGCTAAGTGTACTAAAATTTTTACTAAATTTATAAAAACGATAGAGTTGATAATATTCAATTGGTAAATATAATTAATTTATTTATAATAAATTTTAATATATTAATTAAATTATATAAATTTAAAAATATATTAGTATTAAAAATTTAGTAAAAATTTTAATAAAACTAATCTTATTAACAGTGGTGTTCAATATTCCTCTTGCTAAACGACGTCTAAAGAGGGTTTTATTTAATGATAGGTGGCATTCCATTGTGAACAGAACACGGAATAGGAAAAGGGACACTGTTTGGAGGGAGGCAGATGATTTATATTGTTTCTGTGAGCAGACTGCCAATATGTTTGCTTTTTACTAAATTACTGTGCTTTATGAATCTTTATTTCAAGAATTTAGTACGGTGGGCTTATGATTGGGAACCGCCGAATATTCTGGTCTTGCAAAATTTATTCTAAAGAATAACCGAATATCCCACAGGATGGAGGAGTCATACCAATGGTATATTCGCATATCTTAGTTCGATAGTGATGCGTTATTATCCACTTTCCTCTGCGCAATGCGTTTGCCTATGTTTGTCCCTTTCTCTCAGCCCACTCACTTCGCAACTTCCTCTGCAAACCAACCCACCCTGGATTGTAACCCATATATATTATACTATGGGCCTTCAAGAATCCAAGAGAATTTTTATCTTCGGTATATAAAAAAAAATCATTTACGAACAAAAATTGATGAACATTCTAAGTATGGAGACGACAGTGTGTGTGTGTTTTTGGTTTTTTTTTTTTTTTTTTTGTTTTATATTTAAATAACAAAAACAAAGTAGTTTATTTTAATTTCTAACAGTAAATACACTCCTAATTTTGACTTTTGGTTTTCGACCTGAGACGTATCCATGAACACAACCATGACACCCAGTCAGTCTAAGCAATCTTGATCCCTACATACTAAAGAGAAAAAAAAAAAAAAGGTATATTGTAAAAAAGGTAGAACAAAATAAAAGTTTACATTAAGATTTAAAAAATATGGGAACCAAGAAGTGTACAAAAACTTCGATTTCACTCTAACTAGATGTATGGCTGGCGTCAGTCTAGTCCTGGTACAATATGGATTTATGTCATGATGTTATAACCCAACTTGGAAACCAATACCATGTTCTCCGCAACATGGGTTACGTATTGTAATTGTAACAAAATTAACTTCCTTTTCTAACTTCATCCTCTTGGTTTCTTCTATATAAAGCACGTATGATTTCTCTTTTGTAAGAATACTCAGTCCATATATACTAACAAAAAAGACCTATAAAAAAAATGTTATATTGATTCTCTTCTCAAGATTCCTACATAATATATTCTCTCTTTCCCTTTTATTGGTTTTCGTATTCTGTACCATTCTTTGAGCACATATAACTCGAAAGAAAAATAGCCATGGCAGATCCTTGTAAGAGATATATGTCTATGTATCTCATCTTTTTGGTTATATTTGGTATTGGGGGAATGTTTGCATCATCAGAGCTTCAAAAATTCAACCAACCCACCAAAGACGATGGATCAATGAGCTTTTTGGTAATTGGAGATTGGGGAAGAAGAGGCGATTATAACCAATCCCAAGTCGCTTTTCAGGTTAGATTACATATTAACTTCTTATTTGTTGTCAATTACTTTATTTCTTTATGAGACAGTGTAAATTTATTATGTATGACGTTCAGTGAGCTTCGCAGTTTTTCTTCCCCCGCCCCCCCCCCCCCTTTTTTTTTGGATAAAAATAGAAATATAAATAAACACAGGAACTCATCTGAATTAACGTATGACGCTCACTTGTTTTAAACGACACATTGCCCTGCTTCAAGAAGTATTGATACAAAATTTTCATCTATATAATCATCTGTACATATTTTTTTCTAAGTGTTGATTTTTGTTGTGGTAATTTGTTCTAGATGGGAAAGATGGGAGAAAAACTGGATATCGATTTCGTAGTTTCTACGGGAGATAACTTTTACGACAATGGATTGACAAGTGAACATGACCCAGCATTTGAGGAGTCATTTACCAAAATCTACACTCAAAATAGCCTTCAGAAACAGTGGTACAGCGGTAATAATTAGTTGCCACATTACCATACTTTTTTTTAACATCAATTTATATTTTATTTATAAATTATATTTGAAAATATGACTAAGTTTGTTTTCAAATCTGATTTCATGCAGTATTGGGAAACCATGACTACAGGGGAGATGCAGAGGCCCAATTGAGCCCTCTCCTAAGGAAAATTGATACTAGATGGCTTTGCTTGAGATCTTTTGTGGTCAATGCTGGTAGGTTTAATTTGTTTTTCTTTTTCTTTTTTCCCAGGTGTGTAATTATATGTAGAAATAATTTATTTTTTATTTTTTTGGGTGTAGAATTAGCGGAGATCTTCTTTGTGGATACCACCCCATTTGTTGATATGTACTTCTCAGACCCAGAGGACCATACTTACGATTGGCGTGGCATTGGTTCACGCAAGGCTTACATTTCTAGCTTACTAGAGGTAAATTTATTAGTAGTCGCCCCAGTGAACTACTATAGATCTAGTATGTCATAGTTTTACAAGTTTATATGTTAATCATAGTTGGCATATGATAACAGGATGTAGAAGTTTATATGTTAATCATAGTTGGCATATGATAACAGGATGCAGAATCGGCTTTGAGGGAATCATCTGCCACGTGGAAGATAGTTGTCGGTCATCATGCGATTAGAAGTGTTGGGCACCATGGTGATACAGAAGAACTCATAGAGCAGCTTCTCCCAATCCTTAATGTATATCATTGCATTAGTAACCGTTTCGTGTAATTTATTTTCCAAAATTAACAGTTTTAAGGGCATACATATGCTAAATTAATTCTAAATTACAGGAAAACAAAGTTGATTTTTACATGAATGGACATGATCATTGTCTCGAACATATCAGTGATACCACCAGGTAAATTTTAATTCAGAATTATCGTAGCTTACGGGCAATTTTATTTATCACTACTAATAATCAAAAATCACTCATAATCAATGATGTTAAACAGAAAACATATCTTTTTTTTTTTCCCTATCTGGTCTATATAATCTTTAGGAAAATTTGTTGTCAATAGGAGAATGTAGCTAATATTGCTTTAAAATTTTGCAGCCCAATACAGTTTCTAACTAGTGGAGCAGGATCAAAGGCATGGAGGGGAGACATAAAAGGGTTAAACAAAGAAGGGGTCAGCTTCTTCTATGATGGGCAAGGTTTTATGTCTGTGCAACTGACACCAACGGAGGCAGAGATTGCATTCTATGACGTCCTGGGTAGAGTTTTGCATAGATTGAACAAGTCCAAGTTGCTTCACTCGTCCATATAAATTAGTTTAGCAGTTATAACACTTTTTCCTCCCTTCCCCCCCAATTTTACAAATTTTGAGCGAGAGATTAATTAATGAAGGGCTAGAAGATCAAATGTTTGATTCTTATAAACATGTTATTTTGCTTATTACTACTCATTAAGTATATTCTTCTGTTGCTTCGTTCTCATTTCTTTGAATTATTATTAACTGAAGCGAAAGCGAATTCAACTTATTCAAACACGTGTCAGGCTGTTACATTCGTACCCATATTAAGAAGATCCCAAACCAAAGGCCGGATTAACAATTTTATTACCTACTAATAAATACAACAATATGTACTTTGACAAGATGGTAACAGATTAGATAGTTTTGAGTTTTGCCCAGTTTTTCGAGAAAATGGAGAGATTACAAATAAGAAAATTTGGAAAACACTGCAATATTAAGGGAAAGGTGGCAAAATTTGGCGCGGCCCACGACCCGTCGCAGAGATATATTGGTCCGGGTCGTGCTGGGCCACACATGTGAGCCTACCAAGCCAGCACACATGTGAGCCTACCAGGCCTGCTAGCGGCCCTTTTTCCCAACGGGCGTAGGCTTGTTGGCTGCCAAAGCCTTTTTTTTCCCCCTTTCTAAATTGGAAAACAAAACTAATCTTTCATTCTTTACTTTTCTTTTTCTCATTTTTATTTTAAGAATATTGTTTTTTCCAGTCTTATTTATTAGTTATTTACTTATTTTTATTTTAACAATTCAATTTCCTAATTCTAATTAATTCATTAATTTTATCATTCTTATTAGCTCTTACTTCTTTTCTTCTCTTTTATTTCTAAATTTATTAAGTTATTAACTTGTTGTCAATATTATTAGTTCTTACTTATTTACTTTGTTAACTTGTTAAGTCAATAAGTTGTTATTGTTATTAATTTATTTTATCAATTAAATTTCATAGGTTTTTTTTCAAGACTAATTTTAACCCATTTTGTCTCATTTGGCCCGCTTGTGGCCTATTTACCCGCCCCATTAAGGCCCGATCCGTTTTCGGCCCGTATTCGACCACAGCCTGTCCTGGGCTCCCATATTAGCCCAGTGAACTTTAGTGACGGGTCGGGTGGCCCAGTTTATCACTTCTATACTCTTAAATAAGCAAATTCCATACTCTAAAATCAAACTATTAATAAATTTCATAAACCAAAATATATATTTCACAAAAGGTATATTCAACCTTAAATCAATAAATGCTCCACAAAATCCATATATTCATATAAATACCTAAAATATTTAATCCACATATTTAAAAAAATTAATTAAGCTANTATATGTTCCCAATCTAATAGGTTTTTTTTATTTTATCTATCCATAGTTTTTTTTCTTAGTCGTTGGATCATTGATCTAATGGCTACCATAATTTGAGTAGTTAGAAAAATAATAATAATAAATGCTCATTATTTAATATTTTTCTGTCTCCTCCTTTTATCATGAAAAAATGTATATGACCAATTTTAATTGGCCAAAACAATACTTATAGATAAGTAAAAAAAATACATACTAAATTGATGCCCATATATATATATATGAATATATATTAGTGAGAGATGAGAGAGAGTGATAGAGGGCAAATCAGAGAGAAAGGATGAGAGGGAGCGGGGTTTGGAGAGAGTGAATGAATGAATAAGAGGATAGAAGAAGAAGAAAAATATTTAAGTTTTATTATATAGCATCTATAGCGTCACTATTGCCCAAATGACATCGTTTTATTTAAATTTTGAACTTGAGCACAGTAAACATTATCTCTCAAAATTTTATTTGAAACCTATAGCAACAACAAATATCATCACTATAGGCAAAATAAAATAATTTATTAAATTTTTTTCGTTGCTATAAGTTAAATAAATTAAATTTATTATTATTTTTAATTTTATTTTTTTACATTTAAAAAAATTTAAAATTTATTAAATAAACTTTATGGCGACGACATAACGTCACTATAGGTTAAATATATTGATTTTTTAATTTTTTATTCTTTTTATCTTAAAAAAAATTAAAATTTATTAAGTAAATCCTATAACGATGATATTTGTTGTCGCTATAGAATGTATAATATAATTTTTAACGTGAAATATGGTACTAATTTTGCCTACTAAAACTAAAGCAACAACCTAAAAATGTCGTTACTATAAAAGATCCTATAACGACGACCTCATGTCGTCACAATACAGTTTTATTTTCTTGTAGTGTAAATTTATCTATCATTTTTTCTTTACTATATATATTGCATATATTTTCAATATGTCTCTCCTTTATTCGTGAAAGTGTGTTGGAGTAGCATGTTTTTTCAGTTGTTTATTTATTTTAAAGTTGAGGTGTCCAATTCGTAAGTTGAAGTTGGCTTTATTTATTTTTTTTATGACTACTTGTCATCCTTTTAGTTGCTACTTGTCATTATGTATTTGGATTATAACATGAACTTTATAAGATGAAAAATCTTTTTCCAATTTCTTTTAATATATATGTTGTACCATATGGAACTTTAGTATGAATTTGTTGAATAAAATGATAAATGCCTTGAACAAAAAGGATAAATAAATAGTGAATAGCGCATCTGAATGCAACTTTATTATGACCATATTCGCAGTTTGCTTATATTGGGAAAAACCAAACTCGTTGGCATTTGCTAGCCCATGTGGCACCGCAGTAACAAAGTTCGCTCAAGGCCAAATATCGTACCGACTGGAAATTGCTAGGAAACCGCCGAGACAACGAACTCTGGAGCCAAATGGGACCCACAGCCTTAGGCATGCATCCAATAATCATCTTATCTCTTACGTCACACAAGGCCCTTTGGGAGGTCCCGAACTCAATCTCTGAGACATTATTGGTAGAGAATGCCTGGTGGGCCCATCTTACATGCATTCATTTCCTTCGTATTCATTTTTGTTTGGCATATGCTTTATTTGTATTGTGGCACATCCGAATAAGCATATGCCATGCCATGCAACATTATTTCCTTTCAACTTCGGTGCACCAGTACAAAAACGTCATTAACAGATTCGAATCCTATTGCTAGACAGGTAGGAACTTAAGTTTAAACTCCAATACTTTAATGCATATATTCCAATATATCAAGGGAAAGAAGGCAGTTTCTTCCTCTCAAAATCTCAGATATTTGTACAACTAGCTATAGGAATTCGTTGATGATCATGGCTTCCCGTTTTATCAGGTCCTTATTGATCAGCTTCATTGTTACCCCTGCATTCTTGTTTAGTTTATGCCTTATTTCTGTGTCTGCGGAGCTTCCGCGGTTAGAGCACCCCACCAAAGCTGACGGCTCGCTGAGTTTTTTGGTTGTTGGAGATTGGGGGAGGAAAGGAGCATACAATCAGTCTCAAGTTGCTCTTCAGGTTTTTCTTTCTGTTCTTCTTCTTGGTATATGCTTATAACATATTAATGTCATTTATGTGTGTTTGTATATATATATATATATATATATGCTTTTCTCTGTGTAGGGATAAATAAATCTATTCTGTGTAATAGTGCATGAGAATTGGAAACTTTGTTTCATTTGGAATTGGAGATGGAGTCTATCACGAACCAAATCCCGAGTAGTGGTAGAAAGAGAATTTCGCTAGAATTAGAAATTCTTTAATTTTTTTTAAATAAATAAATATATATATATATATATATATATATATACTTGGTTTAAAATTTTTTTAAAACAGCACGATAAACAAAAGTATTTGGAATTCCAACCAGTGAACCTATCCCACAGTTCATAGTCACCAATAAATACAGACTGAAAAATTATTAGAAAAATTAAATTTCAAATAGTTCACTGAGAATCATCACTCACACCTCAACATCAAGCTAGTATGGCATATATAGTTTGAAGACATATTTAAAGTAACACACTTAATGTGAATGCTAGCATAATCCATTATTTAACAAGACTTAAACACAAATCTTAAATTCACACTCCTAGTATTACTAAGTCACAAACTACAAGTAAACGATAGCTTCTTATCCCGCTTGTTGATCGTCAATATTATACTAGACACCACCTGTGGAGAAAGCAGGGAGGGTAAGCATAAATGCTCAGTAAGTTATCCAATTTCCCTTTTTGGGAAATTTTTTTTATAATTCTCAAAACACATGCATGGTTAGTAGTACTGGAAAGCATTTCTATAATATTAAGGATTTAAACTATTTATAGAAAACCATGCTAAAAACCAAATCTAGATATCCATGTCAAAACATATAAAAGTCTTAATAAAATAAGCATAATGCACATCACATATATCAACACATCACATGAGTTCTCATCCTCTCATCACGACTAGAGCAACTTATATTACATGTATTGAGTGCTCCCTGCCTGACATCTATTTCTGGAAATCGGAGGAATACCCATGTGTCTAATCCTGTCGAACTAGAGGGGCACCGAATACCTACGCCTACCGAATGGAGATAGTCAGAAAACAAACCCAGCGGGGGTTTACGGGCTCTCATTGAAGGCGGGTGTACTACTCCGCCTATTACAACACTGTGATACCTAAGACGACTCTCATACATGATCATATGAAATGTGCAATATATGGAGTCTTAAATAACTATGCAGTGGTTTAACATTTTAGACATGCTCTGATTTTTAATTAAAAATCCATTTTGTACTTAAAAATCCAAAAGTATAGTTTGTATGGTTTTACTAAATCCCAAATATAAAAACTTGTATAAAATCATATATAAAAATATCTAGAGTAGTCCACAATATTTCACAAATTCATAGTTTATTAAAATAACTATTCAAATAATTCAATTTAATAAAATCACGAAATTTCATTTTTTAAAATAAATTCTAATTTTAATGAAAAAAATAGAAAATAAAGAAATTGAATCCCTTACCTCGAGATAGTAGTTATGTTGTGCTAACGATGCTAGAAATATCCTCAATTGATCACTTGGTTGTTCAGACGATTATTTTCGAATCTCGTCACGTTTACTTGAAAAGTTGACTTTTCAAACGGAGTGTCGGATTGAGAAGCAGAGGTCACCATTGAATTCAGAACACCCAAAAATATTGGGTTAGATATAAAGTTCATCGAAAACGATTCTTGGTGCGGAACCAGTCGTGGCACTCAAAGTGGTGCAATTCACGAGCTATTTTCTTGATTATCATGTCACTTCAGAAAATAGTAGTATTTTATATCAAAATTCATGTCCCGATCTCACTGAGTCCAAATTCGAAGTTAGAACTCTGTTTCGAGGTCCCGAGTATTAAATGGACTCAAAAATCTAAAAATTATAAAAATACCACATTTGGAAAATAATTAGAAAAATGCCATATTTTCATTTCAATAATTAACGATCTTTCGGTTACCGTTTCAACACTTCAAAATCATGAGATTTCATGTTTCAAACTCATCTTTCATATGATAAAATTTTTTCAGGATAAATAACTCAATTCCGAAATAATTATGAAAATGCCACAAAATTTAATATTATAAAATTACAACAGTAGTCAACTTCTCACCGGAGCCGAATTAGAGGCCGAGAGTAGTCGGAAATGAAAGCTGGAGTTGAGACGATTGAACAATGCTGGAGTTGAGCTGAATGGACGCCGGACGGAGAAACAGCGAGCAAAAATCCGATCGGCAGGCAGAAGCTTCGGACGCCTTTTTCTCCGACGAGGGGTGGCGAAACAGGACGGCGGTTGCAGGCGTGTCTTCGTCGGCATCTTCCGATCACGGTGGGCAGGCGAGCACGTCGTGCACGGCGGGCGGGCACGTCGTGCACAACGGGTGGGCGTGTCGTGCTCGGCGGCGGCTGGTGGCTCGGCGAATGAACAGTGACAGTGGAGAGGATTCGGGGGACTTCGATGAGGAAGAAGAAAGAGTTAGGGAATTTATATACAATTTTTGGAAACGGTAGTAGTGGGATACTTGACGTAATCTGGTTTGACCGAAAAAATTTCTAAAATTCCATTTTGGCCACAAATTTTAAAATGATTCTTTTACTTTAGTCCCTCCTTAATTACACTTTTATTCATGGTTTGTAATTTCTTTTTCACTTTTGCCCCAATTATACCTAGATTTTATTTTGTCTAGGTTCAACACCAATAATTTAATTAAAAATAATTTTATTTTTTTAATTAATTCAAAAATATAGAATTACCAAAATGCCTTTGAATCAAAATTACTTAATTACTCTTACAAAATTTAGGATTTTTAAGAGACGGTAGTCATAATTTGTTTATTTATTAATTATTCCCTTTGTTACTACTAGCAAATTTCCTTGATTAGTGCAAAATTTTACTGGACTTCACAGTAGATTGGTTGTTAAACTTATTAATTTACGTTATATACTGTTCTGTATATTTTCGTTATTTGTAATTTACATTCAATTATATGACAATAATATTCGTTGGATATTCTCCTGGCTGGGACAAAGTTGTAATGCATGTCTATTTCGTGGACCATGCATATTATCCCATAACGGTCATATACATATATATATATATATATATATATATATATTTTTATATAGATGTCGTGAGGAAAGAGAGAAAGAGCAGTGAATGAACTTTATGGAATAAGTTTGAGGCCTTTATATTAATTTTAAAAAAGGAAAACATATGTTACTGTTTTACATTACGCAATTAAAGTTCAAATAATCTTGAATAAAAAGATGAAGCTGAGAGAACAACACCTCTAACATTCATAAGCATATTCAAAAATTTGTCAACTATGTGACTGTCTTTTAATTAGTTTGAAAAATCTATAGTTGCCTTCTTTTTTTCTAATATTAATTTAAACGTCATTATTATATCCCTCTCCTAATCAATAAGAAACTTTAATTTACATTACTGGTAATATTTGTGTGCTTACCTATTCATCCAACTACAAGAACTTAAAATTATCATTCTAATTCTATGTTAGATTAATAATTTATCTCAGAAGTTAAGCTTATTAGAGATTTTGTATTTTATATTTTTGAGTAACTAATTTATCTCATAGAATATTCTAAAGAAGAATATCATCTCTAATTTGTATAAATATCCATACAATCAATGAGAATAATGAGCGAAAATTATTATTTCAATTCTGAGTCATTATTTCTCTCTCTCAATTTCTACATAGTATCAGAGCTTCAATCCATACGTCAGAACAGTCAACCGTTCTTTATTCTGGTCAATCGAAAACCCCAGATTTCACCCAATAATCAATTTTCTTCCTTCGTCACCTTGTCCTATCGAATAAGATTTCGCCCAATAATCAATTTTCTTTTTTCATTACCTTATCGTATCAGACGAGACTAGCTCCCACTTGATTGGATCATTTTTCTCAACCTATTTTCTATTCTTTTATTTTTCAATTCATTTTTCAATTCATGGACAATATGTCCTTGAATCCAAATTACTTTTCAATTCATGGGTTAACACCTAAAATCCAAAACCAATGCTTTTTTTCTTTTCTATTGATAGGTTAACACCTTATAATCAAAAATGGATTTTTTTTTCTTGTTTATTTTTGGGCAAATGCTTTTGAATCTAAATACCAAAACTTTAGTGTTAGTGTGATAGCCATCGTCTCTCTATCCCTTATATTTCTCTCCTCCCTCATCCCTTTTGCCTTTATAGTGTGTTAATTTTTGTTTTGTTTTTCAAAAAAATAATTAAGTATTACGTTTGTTAGGTTTCGGTTTCAAGTGTTTTTTTTTAAGTTTAGGTTTTAGTCTTTATCAAAATAAAAAAAAAATCAATCTTTACGTTTATTTCTCTTCCTCAATTTCTACAAGCTATTATGAGGTGCCTATAATATATATATATATATATATGGGTTGTGGATGTAGTGTTTTGATGAGATCGGTCTTGTCCATAATTTAGTCAATACATATCACGTTTTAATCAACATAGTATTGGACAAATATGACCTGTATTGATTAAAATATAAACGGAACCAATCCCTTAAAAGGACTATATCCGTGCTCATATATATGTATATATTGTTTAACATGTTTTCTTTCTAATTTATTGAGAAAATATGCGGAAAAAAATATTATCAGGAATTAAAATAAGGAACCATCTCGATTTTTTGCCTTTCCCGACTGAAAAAGCTTCAACGTCAGAGTCAGCTAGAGCCAAAGAGCGTGTATATATAATACATACACATTCTGTTTCATGAAAACGTAATTAATCCTAATAAAAATACTAGGCCTCACCAATATTCATATACAATGAAAGGCAAAATTCAGAGTTACTAAATCAGATTTAATTACTATTGTTCCACTAATAAATTGAGTAATGCTAAGCAACCAGAATTTACTCCATACCGAAATCTAACCTCTTTGCAATGCCTCATAAACATTGTTAAGACACTGAATTGACTTAGCGCTCGTTTCGGAGAAAGAAACCATAGTAAATTTACGGGTTAGTTACATTTTTTATAGCACATGTTTTGAAGGTTACTTTTATATTTTAGTTATTATCAATATTATTATTGTTAGATTTGAAACTTGAAAAAAAAAATATATTTATCTAGTCAAATTCTATTTTTGACTATTGAGTTTATTAAAATACCCTTTTAAATTTATATATTTTAATACTAAATTTAAATTTAAAATTAATAGACAAATATTAAAAAATTAATTTTTTAAATAAAACAAAAACCTATAGATATTATTTATACACATATTTATCAAGTTTAGATAAATTTTAAATTTGAACTTCTTTTCAAATATATATTTAAATATTTAGATAAATATATTGGTCAAAATTAGTATTTAATCCAGAGATTATAAATTTATTACGAGTTCTAAATTTTAATATTGATAATAATCAAAATGTAAGATAAAAACCGAAAAATACAGCATAAGAGTGTAATTGATTAACTCAGAATTTTTTCACTTTTATAATTCTATAGATGGGATGGATAGGAGAGAAATTAAGCATCAACTTTGTAATCTCAACTGGGGACAATTTCTATGACGATGGATTGAGGAGCATCAACGACCCTGCATTTGAAAATTCTTTTACCAAAGTCTACACAGCTAAGAGCCTACAGAAGCCATGGTACAATGGTAAGTTAAAAGAAGAGCCTATATATATGTGTAACTTTTTTTTTCCCTGCATAAAAAGACTATACAACTCAAGTAAGAGAAATATTGAGATGTTAATGGTGAAGATCACCGCATTATCACGCACTAATAAACAGAGTGGGTCTTATTTATGATCGCTGTCCTTCAATTAGTTGGTATCTCGAAGCATTACTCTTTGCCATAAGCATTATTCTTAAATAAAGTTATTTCAGTCCAACAGTACCTCTAGCATAGCCAAGCTGGCACCTGTATCTCTTTGTTATGGTACAGAATGCAGAGGAGGTGGCTCCATGCTCAGGTGGAATAGCAGTTACTCAGCTTAGGCTATGCTTGGTAGAAGGGAGGGATGATAGGAAAGGAAGAGAACTTATATTAGGTAAGAAAGAGAAGTGAGAGAGAAAAGAGAATACTCTTTTTTAATTGTGTTTGGAAAAAAAAAAGAATAAAAGAAGAACAAAATCTTTTCCATTATTTGGTACGAGGAGAGGTGGAAGGAAGAAGAAAGATTATAATTAGAATAACTACTTCATCATTTGAGTAGGTATTTCTTTCTCTCAAAATCTCTCTAATCTTAGAAGAATTAAAAATTTATTAAAATTGAGGATTTGAAATCCTTTGTCTAATCTCTTCTCTCCTAAAATCATTCATATCAAACAATTATCATACCTCATATTCATCCAATATAATCTTGTCACCCATCTCTCTCCTTTCACTTCTCTCTCCCACCAAATATACTCTTAGGCTATGTTTGGTAGAGGAGATTTTTGGAGGAATGGAGAGAGGTAGAGGAAGAGAGATGAAGAGAGAGCTACAATCTTGTGTTTAGTAGGAGGGAGGGAAGGGAGAGGGTCTCTCTCCAAACCCACAAAAATTCATCCTCTCAAATTGGAAGGATTAGAGAAAATTGAAAAGAAAAAAACATAAATTGACAAATTTACTAATCATATAAATTAATTTTAAAAAGATAAAATAGATAATATGATAATTTTACAAATAAATACTCTTCATCATTCCTACTCTACATCCTTTCTACCAAATAATTCAAAGGATTACTACTCTCCTCTCCATTCTTTATATGCTCCTTCTTTCTTACACTTTCCATCCTTTCTACTCAGTTTCCCTCCTACCAAACATAGCCTTAGGGACAAAACAGCAAACCAACCTTTTACTTTGCTTTAGTTTTCGTCCTTTTCCTTTTCATGTTTTGATCAAAATTACGTGGATTTTCAGTGCTAGGAAACCACGACTACAGGGGAAATGCTATGGCGCAATTGGACCCCGTATTTAGAAACATCGACAGCCGATGGCTTTGCATGAGATCATTTGTTGTTAACTCAGGTATAAACTGAAAACCTCAATATTGTATATTCAGGATTTTCATTCAAAGGTAGCTCGACACTAACCGCCCGGGTTTTGTTTTCTTTCGTTTCTTTTGGCATCTCTATAATTCACAGAAATTGCAGAGTTCTTCTTTGTGGACACAACTCCTTTTGTGGACAAGTACTTTCTAAGGCCAAAGCATCATCGATATGACTGGAGAGGTGTACTTCCCAGAAAAGATTACCTTTCAAACCTCCTAAAGGTAATACATAATACAGTAGTCGTCCAAAAACATTGTGGTTCGCCGGTTTTAAGCATCCAACAAAACTTTGATGCACAGATCTGATAGATTGGTTTCGATTTCATGACAGGATCTTGATTTGGCATTGAGAAATTCGGCAGCAAACTGGAAATTCGTTGTTGGACATCACGGAATCAGAAGCGCAGGGCATCATGGTGACACCAAAGAGCTAGTGAAGCAACTCCTACCAGTTCTTGAGGTAACAGCATATCTGTCTCTCCACAATCGAATAAGAGTACCTTTTTTTCAAATGTGGTTGAGATTTTTTTCCCCAAGCTAGTTTTATTTACCATTATAGGTGTTGAGCATGATCTAAGATTCCAATCCTATTCTATAAACTCAAAAACATTTTTCATATACAAAGTTGATAGGATAAAACAATTGAATTTTATACTAAATGTGTTGCATGGATCACATTTGAGGCACCAACCTGTATAACACTTCACAAATTAGCATAGGATAGGACAAGAAGTCTAAAATTCTCAGCACAAACTATGTTCAGTGACTTTTACTTGTTTCATACTTTCAAGCATTTTGGGGAGGAGATGGGTAAACAGTTGCCATATCTAGTAAATCTCTTTCTCCTCTTTCAGGCAAACGAAGTCGATCTGTACATAAATGGTCACGACCATTGCTTGCAACACATTAGTAGCAACACAAGGTAACTAGGTTTTCGCCTACTATCAATTACTACTATTTATAAAAGAATTAAAACTCCAATTCTCAACAAGCAAAATCGATGATGCAGCCCAATCCAGTTCTTGACTAGTGGAGGTGGTTCAAAAGCATGGAAAGGCGAATTTAATACCTCTAACCGAGATGGACTGAGATTTTACTATGACGGGCAAGGCTTCATGTCCGTACAACTTACACCAACCGATGCAAGTGTATACTTCTACAACATATATGGCAGAGTTATGCATAGTTTGAATTTATCCAAGGGGCTCTACTCGGCAGCATAAGAAATTTTACGCAGAAAATTTGTTCAATACCGCTTCATTAATTAAGATGTACTATTTGCTAATTGCTGTTCAATGTGAGATTACAACTCTGCACCTCTTGGGAAAAATTAAATTTTTATGCTAAACTCCAGTCATGATTATCCTTCACCCATACGAAGAATCTTCCCTTTATCTTTAGTACGACAAAATAGATACATGTTAAGATTCTAGTTCCTAAAGACCTGAAAATATATATGTATACTATATAAAATACGACTCCAAATTGATGGGGTAGGTGTTATGAAACGTGTAATCCATGCTTGCTAAGTCTACCTCAAGGTGTACATGTGGTCTTAGAGTCTGTCAACATTATCTAGAGTTGAATAGTACGAAGCTGGTAATGATGCCACTAATAAACCCTATCAAAAAAGGCGGTGCATAAACTCGCAAACTCACAACAGTCAATAATCAAAATTTGTAGATACAAATATATAAGCTAAGACAATCATTCATCACAAAGTACGCAGTTTAACGGAAAAGATAAACAGTATAAAGTGTTCTATTTTTGGATTGTTTCTCATTGATTTGTGGACACCTCGGTAGCAAAAGTAATAATGACAATTTGTATACACCTAACAATGGCTTCCAGATTTGTTACGGAGTTGGTCTAATCTGGTTTGATTTCTCTGGTATTTTTTAACTTTGTTTTCAATTCCGGGTCTAATATGGTTTGATTTCTCTGGTATTTTTTAACTTTGTTTTCAATTCCGGAACATCTAGTCCCGTTCTTGTAAACTTCTCTCTATGTTTCTTTTCGGAAAAAAAAAAAAAAAACAAGAAAAAAACAATGGCTTCAAGCTATGCCGAACCTATGTAAATAATTATGAACCAATCAGAAAAGTACTTTGAATTCTTTTGCAAATAACCTCCGCTAACCCTCCTTCTCATTTTGCCCCCTCTTTTCTATCTTAACCATCCTTTTCAACTTTTCAAACCGCAGAAAAAAGGTAGAGCAACATCCGGTTACTACAAATCTTGTCTTACTTGTCACTACAAATCTTGTCTCACTGCACTATAACTGTAGTACAATGTGTCAAACGTTAAGAAAAAGAAAGAACAGATAAAAAGAATTCAAACATAATGTGTCAAATTTTAAGAAGGCCTCAGCATGTCTTACTTATTCCCAAATAATGTTTAATAAAAGGACAGGACTAGGCATGTTCTTTACAAGGTGAAGAAAGTAGAGAAAAATCACATAAGACGACCACCATAAAAGTAGCTGATGTTCCTACAGAGTATGTTCCGAAATTCCCAATCTCCAGATTTATAAAATAATGAAACTATCCCCGCTTGGAATTCTACACAGTAAATCGGTCCAGTCATATTCGGATAGCCCACCAATGCATATATTTGTTAAGTCCACATTTTTCTTTCCAACGGGCCTAGCCACAAATTAAAGCCTGAAACTGATTAGTGTTTTTGGTGGGGGGAGAAATGAAAGGAATGAGCGAGATCGGTAATTAATAGATAAACTAGGATAGAATAGTTATTATCATAGGACCAATTTTGAAGGGAAGGGATTAACAATTTTAAATCCTCAATTTTAGCTAATTTTCAAACCCTCCAAATTAGAAAAGACCATGAGTGAAATTCTAACTCTAGTAGAGTAGTCAATATATAAATAAAATCTCCCTCCTACCAAACATGGGAGTGTTCGTCTTCTCCCCTAACTCTTATACCAAAGGCAATAACACAACTCAATTAAACCAAAACGCTGAACAAAGCTTTCACATGCTGAAAATCCCAAATATAATTTTATTAATCCTTACTAAAAATAAGAAAGAAATTCTCTATTTACAGAAATATTAGCATCAAATGACTCAGTATCAACACAAAATTTACACTCACTTCTCATATAAGTTGGTCAGGTGTGTATTCGTTTCCAAGTTTGCTATGGCAGGAATTTAACGGCACACAATCAATTCATCACAAAATGATACCTTGAATCCACGTAACTTTCCACATCCCAAAGAAAAGAACCAAATGTGACAGCTTCCAGAACAAGTCTCTTTAAACCGCCAAAGCTAATCTTGATGAGCTCATCCTTGGAAGAATCAACAGTCCCCTGAGGTGTTATAACAATCTCTGGTCTTCCAAATAGTGCCTCAGTGTGCTTTTCAATAAGGCTAACAGCCTCTTTGGATCTTATGGTCGCATATCTTTGAAGGGTCTCTCCATCAAAAGACATGACATAGCTACGGAGCCGGGAAGTCTTCATACCACTACTAAAACCCCCAGAACTGATGCTCCCAGCCCAGGAAGAAACTTCAGGATGGGAAGGTGCTCCTTGGAAAGACTCATCTCCGCCTAGGGGTCTAGTGTCCTCTCCCACAGCTTGCTGAACATTACTTTCTTCTCCATCTAATTTATCTGGAAGGATCTTCATCGTCTTCTCAAGTTGAAACCTCTGGTCAACCCGCTTAAGGAAGTATCCATACATCACAGATGCCGCATAAACCTGCCCAACCCTGAGTTTGCTAATCTGTGCTACGGAGGCAGAGTCACCCAACCGGTTTCCCAAAATAAGAGCTAGATGATTCTGGATCATCTCATACGCTTCAGGTGAGTGAAGCTGCTCAAGCTTCTCATCTTGACTTGGCCAGGAATCAACCTGCACAGAAGGATCTGAAGCAGAGGGGACAATGGATGGTACCAAAGAAACATTGGCATCCATGAATTTCTGAACAATCAAGGCATACAAAATTTCTTCCAACGCTTTTTTCCTTTCATTAGCCTTCAACTCAGCAATTCTCCTGCAAATATAATATCAGAAAGAACAAGATGGAATGATCAATATTCTTCTCTGTGGAGTTACATTTTCTGGAGTGTCAAGAATGGTACTAAAACAAGTACTATTGGTGGTCAAATGGACATGGAAACAGAACCCTCTGTTTTAATACAGGAGTTGGGGCCTAAGTTGGTCAAATTCTGAAAAAGGCTTTCTATTACTGAGGAAACATGAAACACTAAGAAAACCAGACAAACGACAGGATATTTATGAGAACCGTTAGAAAATAGATACTAGAAAATTGAGCTTGAATTCAGGAAAGCACAGATATTATTTTCAGTTTCCATTTCCTATTACCAGATTGGAAAAAGATAAAATTGTGAAAGCATTTAAAATAAAATCTTTCGTGTGGTTTTCTCTAGAAATATTAATCACAAAGTGATGAGGAATATGAATAAGATAAATTAGCTAGTACTATTATTATTATTATCATCAACTAAACTTACATTAGGATTATTATGATTGTCTTATCTAATTATTAGGTTATTTCATTTTGAGTAATTAGATTTTTAAGTTTTTTGTTTCTATTAGTTTCTAGAATGTGTTTACTTTCCTAACTGAGTCCAATTGCCTATCTATAAACAGGCTTTAGTTATGTAATTTATTTTTCAAGCTATAATAAACTAATGAATGATTATTGAGTTTTCTTCCTCTATGGTTCTTATTCTCTCCCTTTTATGTTCTAATTCTATTATGTCTCCCTCGATCTATCCAATTCTCTCCCCTGATTTTATTCTATTTCTTCTAAATATGTCTGATTGCTTATCTGTCTTACTTATCTCTTGCTATTCTACTAATTTTCTTGCTATTCTACCAATTGTATCTATTTTCTCATCTGACCCTACATCACAAAGGCTGTGTCCTAAAAAAACAAAACAAAACAAATCAAAACAAAAATTAAAGGATATGTAACACATGACTGCAAAGTATTTAAAAGTATATAGCTACAATGAGTTAATAACATGATTCAACAACCAAATTGTTAGATAAACAACAAACCTGTATAAAACTAAGTCGGTGCCTGAGGCGGAAGGTTCATCCTTTTTCTCAGCATCACGGTCAGTTTGAAGCTGTTCAAGCTGCTGCTCAACTGCAGCAGGCATAAGATGAGGATGGCTTATCAATATTTGTGATAAAAACTGTCCGATTGGGGACTCCAGCTGCAATGGAGCAATTGGTGCAGTCGATCCTCCTGAATTTGGAGATAAGGACGCTCTTACTAGTGGGAACCTCCTAGTTCCATAATTAATTCTCCTTTGCCCCAGCTTTGATTTCGAAATTAAAGTCTGGTGCTGCCATTACATATGAATAGTCCCGGTGATTAGAAAACAAAAACATCTCTCTTGAAGCAGGACAATATCAAACACTTAAAAAAATCTAACCTTATACTATCAACTTAAAAAATCTAACCTTATACTATCAAACTCCAACATCGCTATATAAAATAGAAAAAACCCAAATTCCAGCTTCCTACAAGAAATTTCTTTAGGATTCAAATTATGATAATTTGCTTAGTTTTGACATTAAAAAAGAAAACTCAAATCAAGATTATAAGCACCTTTTTGTGCAGATGCAGGCCTAAATGTGAAGTAATTTACAACAAATTAGAGACAAGTACATACACATACACGTATGGCAAAAATTTCACAACTAAGCTGCAATAACAGTGATAAATTACCATATATATATATATATATATATATATATATATATGTATAGTTATACATATGAAGAAAATTAAACAAATATAAGAATAGGAAAAAGAAACTAACATCTTCAGCGATCAACAAAATCAGCTAAAAAAATCTACCACACAAATCACAACCGTACATACAATCTGAATTCAAAGAAAATGAAATTGACGAAAAATTCAATAAGAAAAATACCAAGAAGGTAGTAAAATGCGATACCTTGATTGAAAGGCCAAAATTGGCAGCGAAATTCATAAAACCAACACCATTGGAGGTCAAATTAAGAGATCTGGAAATGGAATTCGAAACCCTACATACACTCAACGGAGATTGCATCAGGGTTGCCGTTGCTGCTTCCATCTTCTTCTGCAAATTTATACATATATATATATATACACACACACACACATAAAGAATTGCATGAGAAATTGAAACATCATATCCAAGAAACCTAAGAATTTAAAAGACGAATTGTTAAGAACTGTACCTTGGGCGAGAAAAAGCAAAAGGGAAAGAGAGAAACCCTAGAGAGAGTGAGAGAGATAGATAGATAGAGAAGGAAATGGGCTGTGTATTTTGCTCTGACGAATGCGCGGAACAGAGATTTGTCTATTCTATTCTATTTGTCTGTAATTTTACGTTTAATGTAAATTTGCATACATTTTTGTAAATTTATATTTAAAAAAACAAATATATAATTTAAAATTAAAATAAGGCCTTATTCTCAAAATAATTACATTAATAGCTCTACGACGATTTTATGCTTTTCTACATTGATAAATAGATAATGTAATTTTCCTTTTAAAAAAAATAGATATGTAATTTTATTCAAAGACTTTTTTCCAGTACTTTTTTTAATTATTAGTCATTTTTAATTAAGGAATTAATTTATTAGTTTTTTCCCCCCTACTGCCACTGTCACCTATCACCGACTATAATATCTTAAAGGGTTAAGACCATTATTGGAAACAAATATAGGAAACTATAAGTTTTGCGGAGAAAATATAGAAGAGTACAATTAAAAAATTATTTCTATTTGATTTTATTTTATTTTAGACTAGCACGATAAAGATGAGGTTTGATCCATCGGCCCTAAAATATCAGGTGGAATAATTTTATCAACTTAAATAGTTGACACTTAAATAAGCTTTTTTAATATATTATTACTAACCTTTACTTGATACTTGATAATTATCGAACTAGAAAATTAAAAAATAAGGGATAGTTTTGTAAATTGGTGGGTCAAACGGGAGAAGATTTTTTCAGTTTGGACAACGAAGTAGATAGGGTGAGCCTTTCGGGAGATCTCTAGGATAAAAATGATGGGCCCACTTAAGAGCTTACGTGTTCGATTCGAGGTTTCTGTATTGCTAGTGGCCACAAGAAAGAGAATATACGATGAAATTACTATTTTGTTAAAAAAACGCGTGTTTGGTTCGGCTCAATACGTTTACGCGGCTCCTTCTTAGTTGTGCTTTCTTTTTGTGGCTTTGGTAATTGTTGAATATTTGGACCCTCCATTTTCCACAAGTCTAATTTGATGTTCTTATTATTTTCTGTTATTTTTGTTTTTTTATGTTTTTTATGTGTTGCTTGTTAAGTGGCCAAAACGGAGACAAGAATCCAAGAGAGTATCGAGAGTGAAAGTTGAAACATCAATTTTTTGAGGTTTTGGAATATCGAGACAAGAATGGCCAAAGTTTTACGACGAAAGGCCAAAACGATAAGAACCATATACACAAGTGTAATAACCAAATCCTGTTTCTAGAGACAAGGTTTAGACAATATTGGGCAGTTTAGACAAGGTTTTGTTTCGAGTGACCAATTATAAGGTTATGCACAGTGTTTGTGCACGATTTTGTTTTTAGGTGAATCATATAAATAATATCAATTGTTGTGCGGTCTAAAATCCTAAGGTCGCATAAGGGTTATATGCGACCTCCTCCGTGATGGTTATATACGACCTCTTCCGCAGATTTTGTGCGACCTTCTCCGTGCAGTTTGCCTTGACAAACAGAAAACCTGTAAAGAGAAGGAAACACGTAAATGCCATAAAGGAAACCTACAAGAAGAGTGA
>JXTB01000005.1:2309528-2324606 GCA_002914805.1 Parasponia andersonii
CATCCTAACGCTTAAAATTCGTTTTAAGTTAGTTGGATTTAAATCGCTAAAAGCGTACTGATCGATCACTTGTGGTCGACTACTTGGTTAAAATTTCTATCGTCTCTTATCACTATTTTGCAGGAGCATATGGGAAAATAAGTACAGGAGCATATAAGGAAAAATTTTATTAAACAGAAGGTCATTTATACATAGAGGGGACGAAGCCCACATTGTCTAACAAAAAAAAAATAAAAAAAAAACTTCACGAGGAAGGGCCCGCACCGTCGTCACCGTCATCACCAGCCTTATCTGTGTCCTCCTTCCAGCTCTGCACAAGCTCGACCACATCCTCGCCAAGGATGGAGAAGTCGAAGTCCGGATGCTCGCAGAATATATTGAAGATGATGGTCGATGAGACGATGTCACTAGCCTTATCTTCGAGTTCTTTGACCTCGGTCGCTTTGAACTCTTCGATGGCTTTGTGAACCGCCTCGGTGGTCGCTTCTCTCATACGGTCCGGATACTCAGAAGCGACCCTTTCGAGCTCTCTCACTTTCTCCTCGAGGTTTTCCTTGGCGAGCTTCTCCTGGTTCAGGTCCTCGAGCATCTGCTGCTTCTCTAAGAGGAAGTTCGTTTTCTCCTCCTCCCAAGCCTTCTCCGAGTTCTCGAATGCTTGAGTTATTTCGTCGAGCTTCTCAGCTTTCTCTAAGCTTTCGAGAACTGGATCATGCATCAAGACAGCAGCAGCCGCAGTCTAAAAAAAAAAAGAAAAAGGTTATGTTATGAAAATCTTCAAGCCAACAAAAGTGAGGATTAAGAAGCTTACATTGGCCAGCATCCTCATCGCGGATCTGAAAGCGACCTTGGCGGAACGTCGCTTCATTCGCTCCCAACCTTCTTCAGACATGAAACGGTCGATGAAGGCTGCGCTCATGCCAGCCTTCTCTGGTAGTTGGTTTAGGAGTGCGAACAGTTCGTCGCCTTTATCCGCCAGGTTCGGTTCTGAGGAGGTAGCATCCTCGGTAGGAGGTACTGAGGTGCTCGCTGGCTGAGGTGGTTGAGGGGGCGAGCTCGCAGGGACATCCTCGAATACGACTTTTCTCTTTTTCGAGCAGTCGACCTTCTCCTTCCCTTTTGATGGCGGTGTACTCTCGGGTGTTTTGGTTTTTGCCATTGACCCGAGAGTTGATGGAGGAGCTCGCAGACCGCTTCCAATAACCATCTCTGTACAACAGAATGTGTTAATAAACGAGGAAACAAAATATAAAGGTAGTTAGAATGAGCGTGTAATTACCTTCTTCCTGTGGAGCTGGTTGAGGAGCTGGTGGGGACACGGTCTCTGGCGATGAGGGCTCTGAGCGAGGTGGTGTGGTCGGTGCTTTTTTTTTTCTTATTCTGGAGGACGAGGCACCCAAGTCAGACTTCTTCTTGAGCTTCTTCTTCGAGCTTGCCGGTCTGGAGGAAAGAACCGGGGGGTCTGGGAATGCGGCACCCTTTGGTATCAGACCGCAAGCGACCAGGTTCTTCGATGTACCTAAAACCTTCCAGTTAAATTCTTCAACTGGAAGCTCATTGATTGCATACACTCTTGCGAGCTGGTCACTGGAGAGTCCTGGTCGATCCCTGTTATCTGCGATGACATTGGAAATACGATCAGTAAAAAGAATAGATAAACAAACAAGACAGAGAGTTGGAAGACTACCTACCAGGGTTTTGGAAGAAGCCATTGGCAGCATAGTCAAAATGAAAAAATGGATTTTTCCATTTTCCCATGTTGTTGCGAACCCCGTAGATCGTTTTTATGGCTTGATTCGACTACTTGCTCGCATAGAAGAAGCCGAAGTCTGACGGATTTGACTTCACTTGGTAGAACCAAGCGAATTCCTTGGGAGAAGGGGTTTCTAAACCTAACTTATGATACAAAATATACAAGCCTACCATATACCTATAAGTGTTAGGGGTCAACTGAAAAGGGACGACCCCATAGTAATCTATTATTGATTTTATGTACGGGTGAAGGGGAAGATGCACACCGCACTTGAGGACCGCCTCAGAAAATGAAGCGAGCTTATGAGGAGGTGTATGTGGACGGTTGAACTCCATCGGAAGATGCAGGGGGATAGCGATCTTGTAGCTACTCGCGATTTTCCTGAGTTTGTTCGCCGTACAGCTCGTTCGGACATTTGTGCATGACCAGTTCCCCTCTATATATTGGTAGCCTGAAGAAAATGCCGGAGCATCCCTAATGTGTCTGGGCCATTGATCCTGGGGAAGATCGCATATTCGAGGACTACATTGTCTTGCCCCAGTTATTTCTATCCCGGGTTCGGACTCGGGATAATCCTCAAGGTTAATAGTACTAACACTTGAGCCGGATTCCCCAGAAAAGGCATTTCCTTCCCTAAATAGTTCTTCACTACTAGACATCTGAAAAGAGATATGCAGGGATTCATATAGAGGATTTCTACTATGCTAATATTCTGGGTATTTATCCTAAGGTTACATTAAAATGTTCGAGCAGTTCATCAGAAAATGTTCGAGCAGTTCATCAAAAGTGTTCGAGTAGTTCATCAGAAGTATTCGAGCAGCTCATCAGAAGTATTCGAGCAGTTTATCAGTAAATGAACCGTCAGTTCGGTAAGAATAAATTAGGGTATCAGACCCTAGAGATTGAAGATAGGATCATTTCTAGCAGTTCTACTCTACAGACTAAAAAGAGTATAAGAGGAATAAATTTCTTATTTCACTTCAGTGAAATGAGTTTATACCCAGATTGAAGTTGCTTTCAAGAATGAAAGAAATAAGAGAAGACACTGACCTTTCTTCAAGAGATGGAGTTGAGTCGATTCGAAACTGTGATGGAGAAGCAGCAGCGATTGGGGCGACCTGGGAGGAAGAACGGCGTTAGGGTTCTTGAGATTTCTGAATTTTTCTGAGTAAAATGAGACAGAGACGGATGGTTTCTGATATTTATAACCTAAGCACCGTTAGATCGCAGCCGTAGATCAAAGGATTTGAATTTTAAATCTGAAGGCTAAGAGTTACGCGGGATTCGAATCCGTCCGAAAAGTCAGGATTATTTAAAATTTGAAAAGATTTGGTTTTACAAGTGACGGTTGGTGTCAATTAGGCTTCCTCGAATTTTGCTTCTGGTTACACGTGTTCCGTTCTGACAGAAAAGAGGATACGCGTGATCTTGAAAGAAGAGATTTGGAATCTGACGGCTCTTTGATTACTCAAACCACAAGTTTTATGACATCACAAGGTCGCACGGTAATTAGAAGCTCCATTTCGTCCTAAAGAACTAATGGAGCTGGGGGGCAATTGTTGTGTGGTCTAAAATCCTAAAGGTTGCATAAGGGTTATATGCAACCTCCTCCGTGATGGTTATATGCGACCTCCTCCGTGATGGTTATATGCGACCTCCTCCGCGATGGTTATATGCGACCTCCTCCGTGATGGTTATATGCGACCTCCTCCGCGATGGTTATATGCGACCTCCTCCGTGATGGTTATATGCGACCTCTTCCGCAGGTTTTGTGCGACCTTCTCCGTGCAGTTTGCCTTGACAAACAGGAAACCTGTAAAGAGAAGGAAACACGTAAATGCCATAAAGGAAACCTACAAGAAGAGGGAGACAAGTAAACGCTATGGAAGATACCTACAAGGAAAGGGAAACTGAAGATTCCTATTTATGATTAACTAGTTATCCGTTTTGAATAGTTTTCCAATTATTTTTGTATGTTACCCAATTGTATAGTTACCTGTTTATACAATTAGGATCCTAGAGACATAAGGAACCTAGGGGCATAAGGTTACCTTTATATATAAAAAGGGGGCTCTATGTTCCGAAGATACACATCAAGTTCTAGGCAGATACAAGTCATAGAGAATAGAAGTCAGAGCAAATTCAAGCTTAGAGTATTCCAAACTTTGGGTAGTCTAAGTCTTTAGCATTCTTTAATAGCTTTCAGTCTTTCCGATTCCCCAAACGTGATTGTAACCTTGAGTGTTCGTTATTATTCATAAAATAGTTAGAAAACAGTGGACGTAAGCTCATCTTTTTTGGGGCTGAACCACTATAAATCCCTCTCTCCTTATTTGCTTTGATTACTACTTCTATTCACACAAGCCACATCTCTTGATTATTTATAAATTTATTGTTGATAAAACCTCCATCAACATCAATTAAATTGTAGCTAGGTGTTGCCCAATAACTAGAAAATAAAATGATACGAGGCAAGAAAAATCTTAACTGTGAAGTAGAGATGTAAAGCGGACACATTTAATAAATTTCTACGGACTGTATAACAAGTTTAGGCTCAATCCACTTAAAATATGGGTCAACCCAGTTTAGTACATATTCTTAGCATGATTTATAGGCCTAATTTATATTTTATACAGACTTAAGTGAGTCGTGCCTATACAGGTTGAATATGGATTACAATATAAGCCTAATTTTATTATTGTTCTATGCTTTAAAATATCAAATATGGGCCTAAAATCTATTCATATTCTTTTAAAATTTAAATAAATTAAAAATAAATAAAAATAAGTAAATAAACAACATTAAAAATATAACAATGAAAATATTTGATTAAAATTTTTTAAAATTTTAATTAAGAAATATATTTAATATAATATATAAAATGACTAAATATGGGCCGATATAAATGTAAATCTATGACTAATCCGTCCCCTATTATATGTAACGAGTTGACCTAGACTCACATTATATAGGATCAATACCGTACTTTTTCTTCAAAATATGAGCCGATCCACAAAATCCGACCCACATTAACATATTTACGGTGAAGGGGAAGGCAATATAAGAATAATTTAGTCATCATAATGTTCTTTTAAATCAAAGTCCTTAAAATCATCATTGTCGACAAAAAATTTATTAACAAGAGGTGATCAAACCCTAAATCGGATTGTTATCTCTAAAATTATAATTAATAAGCAATAAATAAATAAGACAGCGGCTTTTATGTTTTCACCTTGTTTAACCTAGGAATTAGCCTACCTCTATGGTGGGTATTTTTATTTTTTTCACTATTCGAGATATAATAAAGTAGCAGCAGATTATTTATTGGTAGAACTCTATGGCGAAAAGAGAGTGTCAAACAGTAACCTTTGAATCCCCTTTTACGTAGAAGAAGGTCTCTAGAATCCCTGCTAAATATAATGAGTAATATATAATTAAAATTTTAGTAGAAATAATGAATAATCATCCCCAAGAAAGGAGATGATCCTCTATTTATTTTGGAAAGGTCAGGAGTGACCCTCTATCTTCAACTTGGTATATTTTCAAAATACGCTTTGCGATATAAGTATATCATCCAAAGATAGGATCGTATAATGCTGAATTAATGTTACTAGTCATCTTATCTTTCCCTGTATAACTAATACCTTAAATGTTGTCTTTGGAGTAATCTTCATGCATCTTTGATTGTTCGTATTTTAGTTGCACATAAGGGGATGATGTCTTGGGGCATTTGTTGGTATGGTTTTAGTGGAGGGGAGAGTCATGGTAGAATCTCATATGATATGCTCGCTTATTCGTATCGAGTTTATGATATTGAAATCTTTTATTTTATAGATCGTTGACTGCACACAAACACAAATTGCAAGCTTTTCTGCATTGCATGTATCATTGCAACGTCGTTGGACTTCTATTCAAGATGAAATTCAGTGGAGTTGATCTCGGTCATGCAAATCGACTTCTTCGGGAACGTGGGACACGTGGTAGGTTGGGATTGACTAGTGGGTTTCATAGATTGAACTATTACACAAGGCAGGGTTTTGTGGAATCATAATAATTTCTTATGTAGGCGACGCTTCACCTCATGCCATGTATCTTTTTCCCTCTTCAAATTAATCAAAGTGGTAGATTTTGAATTAGAAACTCTTGTATTTATCATGGTTGTTCACCTTATAGTTAGATCCAGGTAGTAGATTCGTCACGACCTAAATCCTGAGGCAGTGGCAGAAAGGGAATTTTATAAATTTTTTTTTCTTTTTTTTATTTCAGTGGACCTATTCCACACTTTATAGTCACTAATAAACGCAGACTGAAAAATTTTAAGGAAAATTAAATTCTCAGTTATATCACTGAGTAACATCATTCACACCTCAATATCATACTAGAATGTCATATATAATTACAGACATTTTCAAAATAACACACTTAAAAAAATGCTAGTAATATCTCTTATTGAACAAGACTTAAACATGGGTTCTGCATTTACACTCTTAGTATTACCAAGTTTCAAATTACAAATAAAAGATAACTTCTTAATCCGTTTACTGACCGCTAATGTCACACTGGATACCACCTGTGGAGAAAGTAGGGGGGGTGAGTATAAATTGTCCAGTAGGTTACCCAATTTCTCTTTTTGGGAAAATATTTTATAAATCTCAAAACATCTGTATGGTTAGTAGTACTGGAAAGCATTTCTATAAATATTAAGGATTTAAACCATTTATAGAAAACTATGCTAAAACCAAAACCAGATATATATATATCCGAGTTAGAACAGATAGAAAACCATAATAAAACAAGCATAGTGCACATCATATAAATCAACATATCACATGAGTTCTCATCTTCTCATCACAACTAGAGCAACTTATACTACATATATTGAGTGCTCTCTACCTGACATCTGTCTCTGAAAACTGGAGGGACACCTATATGTCAACTCCTACCGAACCGGAGAGGCACCGAATGCCTACGCCTACCGAATGGAGATAGTCAGAAAAAAAAAACCCCGCACGGGTTTACGGGCTCTCACCGAAGGCGGGTGTACTAGTCCACCTATTACAATACCGTGATGTCTAAGACGACTCTCATGCGTGATCATATGAAATATGCAATATATATAGTCTCAAACAACCATACAGTGGTTTAACATCCTAGACATGCTCTGATTTTTAATTAAAAATCCATTTTGTACTTTAAAATTCAAAAGTACAGTTTCTATGGTTTTACCAAATTCCAAGTATAAAAACATGTACAAAATCATATTTAAAAATATCTAGAGCAGTCCGCAATATTTCACAAATTCATACTTCATTAAAATAACTATTAAAATAATTCAATTTAATAAAATCACGAAATTTCATTTTTTAGAATAAATTCTAATTTCCTTGAAAATAATAAAAAACAAGAAAGTTGAATCCCCTACCTCAAAATAGTGATTATGCTGAGCTAAGGATGCTAGAAATATCCTCAATTAATCACTAGGTTGTTCAGACAATTGTGTTCAAGTCTCGTCACGTTCACTTGAAAAGTTGACTTTTCAAACGGAGTCTCGAATTGAGAAATGGAGGCCACCACTGAATTCAGAACACCCAAAAACGTTGGTTTAGATATATAATTTGTTGAAAACGAGTCTCGGTACGGGACCGGTCCGTGGCACGCAAAATGGTGTAATTCACAAGCTATTTTCTCGATTTTCGTGCCACTTAGGAAAATAGTGGTATTTTATATCAAACTTCATGTCCCGATCTCATTGAGTCCAAATTCGAAGTCAGAACTCAGTTTCGAGGTCCCGAACACTAAATGGGCTCAAAAATCCGAAAATTATAAAAATACCACATTTTGAAAATATTTAGAAAAAACCACAATTTCATCCCGAAAATTAACTACCTTCCGATTATCGTTTTAACACTTAAAAATCATGAAATTTCATGTTTCTAACTCCTCTATCACGTGCTATAATTTTCCCCAGAAAAATAACTCAATTCCAAAATAATTACAAAAATAACATAAAATTTAAATATTAAAATATTGCTACAGTAGCCAACTTCTTACCGAAGCCGAGTTGGAGGCTGAGAGTGGTCGGAAATCAAAGTTGGAGTCGAGATGAATCCAACAGTGGCGGTGGTGCGGTGATCAGACGTCGGACGGCGGCACGGCGGGTAAAAAACCGTTCCGATGGCACGATCTTCCGGTTGCGATTTCTCCGGCGAGAGGAGGCGGTTCACGGCCGCAGTACCCGATGCAGGTTCGTCGGCATTTTCTGGTCACGATGGATGGGCGCGTCTGGCACGGTGGCAGGCGGTGGAGGCTCAGATGAACAGCGACCGTCGGTGGTGTTTGGGGGGTTTTCGTGGAGAAGAAAGGAAAATGGGGGGTTTTTATGCAATTTTTCAAAAATTGTAGCAGTGAGAGACGTGGCACAATCTGATTCGACCAAAAAATAAGTTTCTGAAATTCCACTTTAGCCCCAATTTTAAAATATTCTCTCATTTTAGTCCCTCTTTAATTACATTTTTACCCCCAATTTGAAATTTCTTTTTCACATTTGTCCCAAATGTATTTAGACTTTATCTTGTCTAGGTTCAACACCAAATTTATTTCTGATTTTTATTTAATTAATTTCAAAATACAAAATTACCAAAATACCCTTGAAACAAAATTACTTAATTACCCTTACAAAATTTGGGATTTTACATCCTCTACCCTTAAAAGAATTTCATCCGGAAATTCGGATACAAGGGTCAAAGTACAACTTCAAGTTGAAAATTAAACAAATGAGGATACTTCTCATACATTTCTACTTCTAGTTCCCAAGTGGCTTCGTCTTCCTTATAGTGTTGCCAAAGAATCTTGATAAGTGGTATCTCCCTGTTTCAAAGCACTTTGAGCTCTCTCCCCAATATTCGAACTGGTTGTTCCTCATATGTTACATCCTCTTGTAATGGTACTTCCACGTACTGGATAATGTGAGATGGATCAGGTACATACTTCCTGAGCATCGAGACATGAAAAATATTGTGCACTCGGCCCAATTGTGGTGGTAGTTCCAAGCGATAGGCTATGGGCCCAATTCTAGAAGTAATCTCAAATGGTCCAATATATCTTGGAGCCAATTTACCTTTAAGACCAAATCTAGTGATCCCACGCCTTGGCTTCACTTTCAAGAATACTTGATCACCAACTTTGAACTCTACTTCACATCTCTTTGGGTCTACATAGCTTTTCTGTCGACTCTGCATGACTTTAAGTCTTTGTTGAATCATGTTAATTTTCTCAGTAGTCTCTTGTATCAGTTTTGGCCCAAGAATGACACGTTCCTCAGCATCAGCCTAACACAAGAGTGATCTACATGGTCTTCCATATAATACCTCATACAGAGCCATGCTAAGACTGGTTTGGTAGCTGTTGTTATAAGAAAACTCCACCAATGACAGATGATCGTCCCAGCTCTCACCAAAATCTAGTACACAAGAGCGAAGCTTGTCTTCCAGAATCTGAATAGTCCTCTCAGATTGGCCATCTGTCTGAGTTTGGTGAGCAGTACTGAGATTTAGTTCTGTCCCCAAAGCTTTCTGTAAGGCTCTCCAGAACTTAGAAGTAAATCTTGGGTCTCTGTCCAAAACTATGCTTGATGGTACTCCATGCAATCAAGCAATATTGTCAATGTAGAGACGACTAAGCTTGTTGAGTGAAAAATCAGATCTGATCGGTATGAAATGAGCAGTTTTCATCATACGATCAACAATCACCCAAACTGCATCGTTCTTTCTTTAGGTCGTAGGCAAACCTATTACAAAGTCCATGGTGATTTTATCTCACTTTCATTCTGGTACGAGTAAAGGCTGTAGTAGTCTAGCTGATCTCTGGTATTCAGCTTTAACTTGCTAACATGTCATACACTTAGTCACAAAAGTAGTTATATCATGTTTCATGCCTTTCCACCAATACTGTTTCTTCAGGTCATGATATATCTTGGTGCTACCATGATGTATTGCAAACTTAGACTTATGTGCTTCAGTGAGAATGGTCTTTCTAAGATGAGGATCATTAGCTACTGCTAGCTTGCCTTTGAAAAGCACAAATCCTTCTCTATTTGTACTCTAACCTTCTAATTGTTCACCATTTTTGAGTTGATTCCATATCGCCCTTAACTCTTGGTCTTGCCATTGACTTTGTTGCACAGTATGGAGAAGTGCAGGTGTGGCAATAATATTACTGAGGTAAGCAGCGTTTCCAAACTCGAAGTACTACAAGTTATAATCACTAATTACCAATGAGTTCTTCTAATCTTGAAATGTAAGTGCCGCTAAAGTGCTAAGCAGTTTTCTACTCAAGGCATTAGCTACAACATTGGCCTTGCCGGAATGATATTGCAGTTCGAAGTCATAATCTTCCATATACTCAACTCATCTTCGCTGTCTCAGATTTAGATCCCGTTGAGTGAAGAGATATTTCAAACTCTTATGATCAGAGAATATTTCAAATTTCACACTATACAAATAACACATCCATATTTTGAGTGCGAAAATTATTGCTGCAAGCTTCAGGTCATGGGTAAGATAGTTCCTCTCATGTGGTTTCAACTGACGAGAAGCATACGCTACAACTCGATCATTTTGCATCAGAACACATCCCAATCCCATCTTAGAAGCATCGGTATACATCACATAAGGTTCATTACTCTCAGGAACTGTAAGAACATGTGCAATTGTCAAACTGTGCTTCAATTTCCTGAAGGCTTCTTCATAATCACTATCCCAAATAAACTTGACATCCTTTCTGGTCAGCCTTGTCAATGATAATGCAACCCTTGAAAAGTTCTGAACAAAACGATGGTAATAACCTGCTAAATTGAGAAAACTTCGTATCTCTGTCACATTCTTTAGTCTTTCCTACTTGAGAACAGCTTCTATCTTAGTAGGATCGATTGAGATACTTTCTTGAGAAATTACATGCCCCAAGAATTTAACTTCTAACATCCAGAAGTCACATTTTAATCTTTTGGCATATAATTGTTGACTTCTCAAAACTTCAAGCACTATCCTTAGATATTCGGCATGATCTTCCCGAGTCTTGGAATACACTAGGATGTCATCAATAAAAATAACTACAAAACGATCCAAGTATGGCCTGAAAGTACGATTCATGAGATCTATAAAAGCTACAGGTGCATTCGTCAAACTAAAAGGCATTACCAGAAATTCAAAGTGACCATAACGAGTTCTGAATACTGTTTTCAGTACATCTTTCTCTCTTATCTTCAACTGGTGATAACCTGACCTTAAGTCATTCTTAGAGAAAAATCTTGATCCACCAAGTTGATCGAACAACTCGTCAATCCTTGGCAAATGATACTTGTTCTTTATCGTTAGTTGGTTTAACTTCCTGTAATCCACACATAGCCTTAAAGTACAGTCAGCTTTCTTGGCAAATAAAACAGGAGCGCCCCAATGAGAAGTACTACTTCGAATGAAACCCTTGGATAACAAATCATCCAATTGTTTCCTCAATTCATTCATCTCTGCAGGAGCTATGCGGTAGGCTGGAATAGAAACTGGTTGAGCTCCAGGAACAAGGTCAATACAGAACTCGATCTCCCTATCTAGTGGTAGCCCTGGTAAATCCTCAGGAAATACCTCTAGATATTCACTCACCACCGAAATCCATAAGTCTTGATCATAAGTTCTCACTTCACCATCGATGGCAAACAAGTTCCTATAACACTTAAGTTTCTTCCTACTACCTAAACAGGCTTTTAAAATAGGACTTGGTTTCAAAGAATTCATTCGGGTATGATATATTATGGGTCGTCCATCATCCCGAAAAAGAGTTACTCGCTTATCATAACAATCGACAATAGCTCAATACTTGGATAACTAATCCATACCGAGTATTATATTGTATTGTTTCATTGGTAAAACAATCAAATCAGCAAGTAATTCTTTGATATCAATCACCATACAACAAGATTTACACACACTAGACACATCAGTTACACCATCCAAAGGTATTCCCAAAGTTAAGGCATAATCCAACTCAGAAATTTCTAATCCTAAAAGTTGAACAAACAACAAGGATATGAATGAATGAGATGTACCAGTGTCAAACAAAACACGTGCCCAAGAATATGAAATAAGAACCATACCGTCAACAATACCTCGGCCAATGTGTTCATTGGTACTATCAGTTCCAGAAATTCTATAAGCTTGGCCAGTGACCTTTCCTTTTCCCTTATTGCCTCTTCCTTGTCCAGGACGACTGCTGCTAGATCCCGGACCACTGCTACCATATCCACGTCCTCTTTGACTCCCTGAAGCCTGAGGGGTCTGGAAATTCTGAGTATGACCCCGAGGGTGGTGCTGGTGCTAGTAAGGTGGTAGAGATGAAAAAGCCTGGGAAACACCCTGAGATTGCTACAACCTAGCTTGAGTATTCTGAGGAGGTGCTAAACCAGAATAGCTTCCATGAGGTCCTCCCTGAGAAAGAGGAGATTTTTGCAGACGTTTTGGGCACTCATTCCTCTTATGGCCCTGCTGACCACAGTGGTAACACGTATAAGGGCTGAATCTCTTACTACCTGCTGAATTACTACTAGTATAGCTTTTGCTATTAGGTGAACCTTGAGCTGAACACTGTCCTTGGTTCCTCTTGTTCATTTTTCTCTCATTACTTTTATTCTTCCTTGCACCCTGCTCATTCTATACTGCTTCAGCTCGTTGGGCAGCTAGTACTACTTCAGAAAAAGTGGCAAAAGAGTAAATAGCAATACAGTTGTTGATGTTTCAATTCAGTCCATTCTTGAACTTCACAATTCGGTAAGTGTCACTCACTGCTGGGCTAAGGGCAAGGCTTGCCAATTCTATAAACTCCATCACATATTGGTTTACAGTTCTATTCCCTTGTGTAAGTCTCTCAAAACGACTAACTACTTTAGTCGGTTGATCATCATTTGCATAATGCGCTTTGAAAAGTCACTCAAATTCTTCCCAAGTTACGCCTTCTATGTTTTGCATAACCTCAATTGTTTCCCACCAATGGATGGCATTTCCCGTCAAGCGAGAGATAGCAAACACAGCCCAGAACTCTCTAGGAGTACCCAGGGTCTGAAAATGTCATGTCATCTCACGCAACCATGCGTTGGCAACTAGTGGGTCGGGGGTTCCATCATATTGTCTAGGCTGAAGGCATATAAACTTCTGAAGATGATCAGCCTGATCGGGTTGATGCTCTTGTTGTGGTTGAGGCTAAGGCTGAAGGTTAGGACCTTGCATCTAATGGAAAATATGATGCATAGCTTCAAAAAATTGGTTGAAGTCTTACGGAATTGGAGGGGGCTCGGCACCAGGTTGGCGCCTCGGGGCTCTCCTAGGAGGCATTTTGAAAGTCTGAAATGATATACCAAACTATTAGTGAGGTAATGATGCATATTGTCATAAAAAAAATTTCAATCTAGTTTAATAGTGCTATGTCCGAGGTATTTAAAACTCAAAGCTCCGATAAGACAATTTTTGTCATGACCCAAACCCCGGGGTAATAGCAGAAAGGGAATTTCATAATTTTTTTTTTTCAGTGGACCTATTCCACAATTTATAGTCACCTCTAAACACAGACTGAAAAATTTTAATGAAAATTAAATTCTCAGTTCTATCACTGAGCAACATCATTCACACCTCAATATCACACTAGAATGGCATATATAGTTACAGACATTTTCAAAATAAATCACTTAAAAAAAATGCTAGTAATATCCCTTATTGAAAAAGACTTAAACACGGGTCTTGCATTTACACTCCTAGCATTACCAAATTTCAAATTACAAATAAAAGAGAACTTCTTAATCCGTTTGCTGACCGCCAATGTCACACTAGACACCACCTGTGGAGAAAGTAGAGGGGTGAGCATAAATTGCAAGTAGGTTACCCAATTATCCTTTTTGGGAAAATCTTTTATAAATCTCAAAACATCTGCATGGTTAGTAGTACCGGAAAGCATTTCTATAAATATTAAGGATTTAAACCATTTATAGAAAACTATGCTAAAACCAAAACCAGATATATATTCGGGTTAAAACAAATAAAAAACCATAATAAAACAAGCATAGTACACATCACATAAATCAACACATCACATGAGTTCTCATCCTCTCATCACAACTAGAGCAACTTATACTACATGTATTGAGTGCTCTCTGCCTGACATTTATCTCTGACAACTGGAGAGACACCCATGTGTCAACTCTTACCGAAGCGGAGGGGCACTAAATGCCTACGCCTGTCGAATGGAGATAGTCAAAAAACAAACCCCATGCGGGTTTACGGGCTTTCACCGAAGGCGGATGTACTAGTCCGCCTACTACAATAGCGTGATGTCTAAGACGACTCTCATGCATGATCATATGAAATGTACAATATATATAGTCTCAAACAACCATGCAGTGGCTTAACATCCTAGACATGCTCTGAATTTTAATTAAAAATACATTTTGTACTTTAAAATCCAAAAGTATAGTTTCTATAGTTTTACCAAATTCCAAGTCTAAAAACATGTACAAAATCATATTTAAAAATATTTAGAGCAGTCTACAATGTTTCACAAATTCATAGTTCATTAAAATAACTATTAAAATAATTCAATTTAATAAAATCATGAAATTTCATTTTTTAGAATAAATTCTAATTTCCTTGAAAATAATAGAAAAAAAGGATGTTGAATCCCCTAACTCGAAATAGTGATTATGCTGAGCTAAGGATGCTAGAAATATCCTCAATTAATCACCGGGTTGTTCAGACAATTGTGTTCAAGTCTCGTCACGTTCACTTGATAAGTTGACTTTTCAAACGGAGTCTCGAATTGAGAAACGGAGATCACTACTGAATTCAGAATACCCAAAAACATTGGTTTAGATATAAAATTTGTCAAAAACGAGACTCGGTACGGGACTGGCCCGTGGCACGCAAAACGGTGCAATTCACGAGCTATTTTCACGATTTTCGTGCCACTTCGGAAAATAGTGGTATTTTATATCAAACTTCATGTCTCGACCTCATTGAGTCCAAATTCGAAGTCAGAACTCAGTTTCGAGGTCCGAACACTAAATGGGCTCAAAAATCCAAAAATTATAAAAATACCACATTTTGAAAATATTTAGAAAAATACCACAATTTCATCCCGAAAATTAACTACCTTCCAATTATCGTTTTAACTCTTAAAAATCATGAAATTTCATGTTTCTAACTCCTCTATCACGTGGTATAATTTTCCCCAGAAAAATAACTCAATTCCAAAATAATTACAAAAATAACATAAAATTTAAATATTAAAATATTGCT
>JXTB01000005.1:2330585-2356541 GCA_002914805.1 Parasponia andersonii
CCCGTGGAATTTCTCATCTCACCAAGCATCGAGGATGAACCCCAAGTGGTTATGCCAGTCAATGAAGAACCATCGTGGATGGATCCCATAATCCGATATATACAAAGCGGCGATCTCCCTGAAGATAAAGATGATGCAAGACGGCTTCGCATGAAAGCAGCTCGCTACATCATCCAGGATGAGCAACTTTATCGAATGAGTTTCAGCTCGCCGTTATTATTATGCGTCACTGATCAGAAAGCACACTACATTATGCTGGAAATCCACAAAGGAATATGTGGGAATCATTCTGGGGGGCAGGCACTCGCGAATAAGATTCTTCGACAGGGGTACTTTTGGCCAACAATAAAGAAGGATACATTGGAATTTTCTAGGAAATACGACAAATGTCAGCGATTTGCGACCATTCCTAGAAGACCACATGTTCCTTTAACTTCGATGACCAGCCCATGGCCATTTGCTGTGTGGGGAATTGATATTATCGGGATGCTTCCTTTAGCGCGAGGTGGTTTGAAGTATGCGGTGGTTGCAGTCGATTACTTTACAAAATGGACGGAAGCCGAAGCCTTGAGTACCATCTCCGCGAAGAAAATGATAGATTTCGTTTATAAATCTATTATCTGCCGTTATGGTATACCACATATCATAATTTCGGACAATGGAAAGCAGTTCGATTGCGACGAGTTCCGTGATTTCTGCAATAACTTGGGCATCAAAAAGAGCTTCTCCACTGTTATTCATCCACAGGCCAATGGGCAGGTCGAGGCCATAAACAAAATACTCAAGCAAAATATAAAGACAAAGCTGGAAGAGCATAAAAGAGCTTGGCCAGAGCTACTTCCAGAAGTATTATGGGCTTATCGCACCACACAACGAACTACTACAGGAGAGCGTCCATTCTCCTTGGCTTATGGATATGAAGCGATGATCCCTGTAGAAATTGGTGCGGGCTCCCTGCGGCGATCTGTCTATGAGCAAAAACAGAATGATGTGTTGCTGAGAGTTGAACTCGATCTTTTAGAAGAGCGACGTGAACAGTCTCAGCTCCGAATTGCATCATACCAACGGCGCACTGCTCGATATTATAATTCCAAAGTAAAAAGTAGACATTTTGAGGTTGGAGATCTTGTCCTTCGACGTGTCCTACCTAATAATAAAGAGCATGGTGCTGGTGTATTCGGTCCTTCTTGGGAAGGACCTTATGTTATTGATGATGTCATTCGACCTGGAACGTATCATTTAGCTCGCATCGGTGGACAAAAGATCGAGCATGCCTGGAATGCTGAACAGCTTCGCCGTTATCATCAATGATTTTCGTCATTCATTAATAAAGATTTATTTTTCGTCATTCGTTGATCGTCATTCGTTGGTTCGTCATTCGTTGATCGTCATTCGTTGGTTTATCATTCGTCGATCGTCTTCATTTATAGTTTTATGGCAGTTCTCGGACACCATAAAACTCGGGGGGCAGTGGGATCAGATCAGAGCTATCTCCTACTTGTTCCCTAAGGGACTATGCAAACGTCCATTTAGAGGAGACAGGGTTTTGGATCGTCGAAGTATCTAAGTCTCAGATCACTTCATCGGCGTATCTGAATCTCCTTAAAATCCTAGGATTTTCTCCTCGCTTCATGCCTCAGCATGTCGTATTACGCAATTTCCCTCCTCGAACAGAAAAGTAACTAAGCATAACGTTCATTGTTCGAAGTGATATATTGCTATGATTTATTTTGACATGAAACTTTTGAAAGCCAGTAAGTGTTTGCATCACTCGTATTAACTGTTTTTATAAGCGACCTAACCCATCCTAACGCTTAAAATTCGTTTTAAGTTATTCAGATTTAAATCGCTAAAAGCATACTGATCGATCACTTGTGGTCGACTACTTGGTTAAAATTTCTATCGTTTCTTATCGCTATTTTGCAGGAGCATATGGGAAAATAAGTACAGGAGCATATATGAAAGGTAAAAATTTTATTAAACAAGTCATTTATACATGAAGGGGACGAAGCCCACATTGTCTATAAAAAAAACAACAAAACTTCACGAGGAAGGGCCCGCACCGTCATCACCGTCGTCACCAGCCTTGTCCGTGTCCTCCTTCCAGCTCTGCATAAGCTCGATCACATCCTCGCCAAGGATGGAGAAGTCGAAGTCCGGATGCTCGCAGAATATGTTGAAGATGATGGTCGACGAGGCGATGTCACTAGCCTTATCTTCGAGTTCTTTGACCTCGGTCGCTTTGAACTCTTCGATGGCTTTGTGAACCGCCTCGGTGGTCGCTTCTCTCATACGGTCCGGATACTCAGAAGCGACCCTTTCGAGCTCTCTGACTTTCTCCTCGAGGTTTTCCTTGGCGAGTTTCTCCTTGTTCAGGTCCTCGAGCATCTGCTGCTTCTCTAAGAGGAAGTTCGCTTTCTCCTCCTCCCAAGCCTTCTCCGAGTTCTCGAATGCTTGAGTTATTTCGTCGAGCTTCTCAGCTTTCTCTAAGCTTTCGAGAACTGGATCGTGCATCAAGACAGCAGCAGCCGCAGTCTAAAAAAAAAAAGAAAAGGGTTAAGTGTTATGAAAATCTTCAAGCCAACAAAAGTGAGGATTAAGAAGCTTACATTGGCCAGCATCCTCATCGCGGATCCGAAGGCGACCTTGGCAGAACCTCACTTCATTCGCTCCCAACCTTCTTCAGTTGTAAAACGGTCGATGAAGGCTGCGCTCATTCCAGCCTTCTCTGGTAGTTGGTTAAGGAGTGCGAATAGTTCGTCGCCTTTATCCGCCAGGTTCGATTCTGAGGAGGTAGCAGCCTCGGTGGGAGGTACTGAGGTGCTCGCTGGCTGAGGTGGTGGAGGGGGCGAGCTCGTAGGGACATCCTCGAAGACGACTTTTCTCTTTTTCGAGCAGTCGACCTTCTCCTTCCCTTTTGATGGCGGCGTACNCAACAAAAGTGAGGATTAAGAAGCTTACATTGGCCAGCATCCTCATCGCGGATCCGAAGGCGACCTTGGTGGAACGTCGCTTCATTCGCTCCCAACCTTCTTCAGATGTAAAACTGTCGATGAAGGCTGCGCTCATTCCAGCCTTCTCTGGTAGTTGGTTAAGGAGTGCGAACAGTTCGTCGCCTTTATCTGCCAGGTTCGGTTCTGAGGAGGTAGCAGCCTCAGTGGGAGGAACTGAGGTGCTCGCTGGCTGAGGTGGTGGAGGGGGCGAGCTCGTAGGAACATCCTCGAAGACGACTTTTCTCTTTTTCGAGCAGTCGACCTTCTCCTTCCCTTTTGATGGCGGCGTACGCTCGGGTGTTTTGGTTTTTGCCATTGACCCGAGAGTTGACGGAGGAGCTCGCAGACCGCTTCCAATAACCATCTCTGTACAACAGAATGTGTTAATAAGCGATGAAACAAAATATAAAGGTAGTTAGAATAAGCGTGCGATTACCTTCTTCCTGGGAAGCTGGTTGAGGAGCTGGTGGGGACACGGTCTCTGGCGATGAGGGCTCTGAGCGAGGTGGTGTGGTCGGTGCTTTCCTTTTTCTTATTCTGGAGGACAAGGCACCCAAGTCAGACTTCTTCTTGGGCTTCTTCTTCGAGCTCGCCGGTCTAGAGGAGATAACCGGGGGGTTTGGGAATGTGGCACCCTTTGGTATCAGACCGCAAGCAACCAGGTTCTTCGATGTGCCTAAAACCTTCCAGTTAAATTCTTCAACTAGAAGCTCATTGATTGCATACACTCTTGCGAGCTGGGCACTGGAGAGTCCTGGTCGATCCCTATTATCTGCGATGACATTGGAAATGCGATCAGTACAAAGAATGGATAAACAAACAAGACAGTAAGTTAGAAGACTACCTACCGGGGTTTTGGAAGAAGCCATTGGCTGCATAGTCAAAATGGAAAAATGGATTTTTCCATTTTCCCATGTTGTTGCGAACCCCGTAAATCGTTTTTATTGCTTGATTCGACCACTTGCTAGCATAGAAGAAACCGAAGTCTGACGGATTTGACTTCACTTGGTAGAACCAAGCGAATTCCTCGGGAGAAGGGGTTTCTAAACCTAACTTATGATACAAAATATACAAGCCTACCATATACCTATAAGTATTAGGGGTCAACTGAAAAGGGACGACCCCATAGTAATCTATTATTGATTTTATGTACGGGTGAAGGGGAAGATGCACACCACACTTGAGGACCGCCTCAGAAAATGAAGCGAGCTTACGAGGAGGTGTATGTGGACGGTTGAACTCCATCGGAAGACGCAGGGGGATAGCGATCTTGTAGCTGCTCGCGATTTTCCTGAGTTTGCTCGCCGTACAGCTCGTTTGGACATTTGTGCATGACCAGTTCCCCTCTATATATTGGTAGCCTGAAGAAAATGCCGGAGCATCCCTAATGTGTCTGGGCCACTGATCCTGGAGAAGATCGCCTATTCGAGGACTACTTTGTCTTGCCCCAGTTATTTCTATCTCGGGTTCGGACTCGGGATAATCCTCAAGGTTAATAGTACTAACACTTGAGCCGGATTCCCCAGAAAAGGCATTTCCTTCCCTAAATAGTTCTTCACTACTAGACATCTGAAAAGAAATATGCAGGGGTTCAGATAGAGGATTTCTACTATGCTAATATTCTGGGTATTTATCCTAAGGTTACATTAAAATGTTCGAGCAGTTCGTCAGAAAATGTTCGAGCAGTTCATCAAAAGTGTTCGAGCAGTTCATCAGAAGTGTTCGAGCAGTTTATCAGTAAATGAACCGTCAGTTCAGTAAGAATAAATTAAGGTATCAGACCCTAGAGATTGAAGATAGGATCATTTCTAGCAGTTCTACTCTACAGACTAAAGAGAGTATAAAAGGAACAAATTTCTTATTTCACTTCGGTGAAATAAGTTTAATCCCAGATTGAAGTTGTTTTCAAGAATGAAAGAAATAAGAGAAGATACTGACCTTTCTTCAAGAGATGGAGTTGAGTCGATTCGAAACAGTGATGGAGAAGCAGCAGCGATTGGGGCGACCTGGAAGGAAGAACGGCGTTAGGGTTCTTGAGATTTCTGAAGCTTTCTGAGTAAAATGAGACAGAGACGGATGGTTTCTGATATTTATAACCTAAGCACCGTTAGATCGCAGCCGTAGATCAGAGAATTTGAATTTTAAATCTGAAGGCTAAGGATTGCGCGGGATTTCAATCTATCCGAAAAGTCAGGATTATTTAAAATTTGAAAAGATTTGGAAAGATTCAGTGACAGTTGGTGTCAATCAGGCTTCCTCGAATTTCGTTCCTAGCTACACGTGTTCCGTTCTGACAGAAAAGAGGATACACGTGATTTGGAAAGAGGAGATTTGGAATCTGACGGATCTTCGACTACTTAAATCACATGACTTAAGTTATGACATCACAAGGTCGCATGAAGCTCCATTTCGTCCTAAAAGAACTAATGGAGCTGGGGGGCAATTGTTGTGCGGTCTAAAATCCCAAGGTCGCATAAGGATTATATGCGACCTCCTCCATGATGATTATATGCGACCTCCTCCGTGATGATTATATGCGACCTCCTCTGTGATGGTTATATGCGACCGCTCCCGCAGGTTTTGTGCGACCTTCTCCGTGCAGTTTGCCTTAACAAATAGGAAACCTGTAAGGAGAAGGAAACACGTAAATGCCATAAAGGAAACCTACANTGGAAGAAACCTACAAGGAAAGGGAAACTGAAGATTCCTATTTATGATTAACTAAGTCATCCGTTTTGAATAGTTATCCAATTATTTTTGTATGTAACCCAATTGAATAGTTACCCGTTTATTCAATTAGGATCCTAGAGACATAAAGAACCTAGGGGTATGAGGTTATCCTCATCTATATAAAGGGGGCTCTATATTCCGAAGAATCATCATCAAGTTCTGGGCAGATATAAGTCATAGAGAATAGAAGTCAGAGTAAATTAAAGCTTAGAGTATTCCAAACTTTGGGTAGTCTAAGTCCTTAGCATTTTTCGATAGCTTTCAGTCTTTCCGATTCCCAAACGTGATTGTAACTTTGAGTATTCGTTATTATTCATAAAGTAGTGAGAAAATAGTGGACGTAAGCTCATCTTTTTTGGGGCTGAACCACTATAAATCCCTCTCCTTATTTGCTTTGATTACTATCTTAATTCACACAAGCCACGTCTCTTGATTATTTATAAATTTATTGTTGATAAAACCTCCATCAACAATTAGTGAAATTGATAAACAACTCAATCATGGATGTAGATCGGTTTTGATAGAATATTTATGCAAATATTTAGGAGGTGTTTTTTAATTGCTTGATTGATCAAGGACGATATACACTTTTGAGATTTTTGTGTTTGATTTGTTCTAGGTGAATTCCTTAGTAATTAGTTGTTGTTCTAGGATGAAAGTCGCGAACAATAGATATAACAAAATATTACGGTCTGACGATCAGATTATGACTTTAATTTATAGTTAATAGTGCTGCGATATGTGCTCTGCTTAAAGTATTTGAAATTCTAAAGTACATGAGGTTCTGGAATAACATTTGAATTTAATTAAGGATATTTTCATTTATTATCTATTTCATGCAAGTTTATAATGAAAGAAAATATGAAATATATTAAGAATCCAAGACTAATTTTTTATGATAGAACTATTTATATAAAGGATTATGTGCAGAAGACATAATCGTACATCTAGTCTAAACATTGTTCACGGTCAAAAAGATAAAAGATAGGCATTATTTTCTTGAATAAAAGTTTGTAAGTCATTTCTATTTCCATTGGGAATGATGAGTTTAAAATCATCAATGTGATAACTTTAAACAAAAAAACTTAGTGTCTTTGGAGTACATTAAACAAAATCGTGTGAAATATATTATTTACGTAAATACCGGTATTAAAGAACATAGTCTTACAAAAGTACAAGTGAAAATTAGACTTTTTACGGTATTTTAGAAAAAAAATTAGAAATATACGGTGGGTTTAGTTTTTTTTTAAGATCTGGTATTGTATTTTTTTTAGAAAAATATTATTTTAGTAATTAGTATCCAGTAACCAATTTTCAAACACTGATAGCTAATAACTAAAGGTATTTATAACTGATAACCGGTAATCAATTTTCAGACACTAGTAACTAGTAATTATTTTTTAAAAGATATTTTTCTAAATATTTATTAAAAGTTATATTTTTCTTAAAAAATGGTACAAGAATTGGAAAAAAACTAATCCACCATATTTTTGTAATTCTTTTTTTATTTTTTAGGTAAAAGTGTTAGAAATCTAAAGCACAATTGAGATATATATATATATATATATATATCTTAGTTTTAAAATAAATAATGAATTCATATTCATAAACTAAATTATTTGATTTATTTTAGTGTATAATCTTATGATTTCTAGATGGGCCTCAGTAATTTGGTAATACTTCTAGGGATATGGAGAACATATATTTATAAATATTGAAATCATAACTTTAATTAACTTTCGAATTAATGTCGCCTTATTTTTGTCAGAGAAGCTCGCATAACTAAAACTTAGTATTGAGTATTCAAACGATGTAATTATTGAATTACAACTTTTTAGACAAAGTCAAATTATTCATTAGACGTAATATGCAAATAAAGAATATAATAATTAGGGGAGCAAAACAACAATTTTATCATGCTCTAATTATTGACTTTTTTTTTTTGTAAAGATACAGATTTATTTTATTGTGAAAGGGCTCATTTAATTTGTCATTTTATTTAATAATGCAATAACGAAATTTTAGTGGAGCATGCTATTACTAATATATTTGGTCTAATTATGAATTAATTACAATTAAACACAATATATCAAAGCTTAAATTAAAATGCCCTAAAAGGTCCCTGACACTTGTCATTTTTGTAATTATTTTAGGTGGTTATTTGTGTCTTTCTAGTTAGTTTACTGTTATTTTTAGTCTAATTATATTTGTTTTCATATTTTTAGGTATTTTTGGAGTAAAAGAAGACAAAGAATGAAATAAGAGCTAAAACAAGACAAAATGAAAGAACCAAGCTGAAAAAGGCTAGACATCGCAGTGCTAGACCCTATGCACTGTGGCATCCGTTTGCTGGAAGGTAAAATTTTTTTTTTTTTAAAAAAGCAAAACTTTTGTGTCGTAGTACTAGCATTCGTGAGCAAGTTGCTGGCATTCTGTATACGTTGTTTTTTGATGAATTTCATAACTATTAGACTTCTAACTCGTCCCATTATTTATAAGTACGCTATTGACAAGTCATCCTTTATAAAAAGGGCATTTTAGGTCAGATTTTGAAAATCCTAGACAATCTAAGGAGAGAATTCAGTCCGAAATCTTAGAATGCCTAAAGTCAAGAGAGAGAAGAGAAGTTTAAAGCTCTAAAACATCTAGAGAGTTTTTTGTCAAAATACTGATTTTTCTAAATTGTTTTAGTTTCTCTTTTCCTTTGTTTTTATTTAGTTTAAATATGTTATTTAATTCCAAGACAATGATAGGCTAGGTTTCTTTTAAGCTAAGGGTTTACTTGAAACCTTCGACGTGTAATTGACTTGATTACTTTTGATTCATGATTTACTATTAATTCAATTGAAGTTATTTTTATTTTCGTGTGCTTTAATGATTATTATAGTTGATGTTAGTTGTTTAGGTGGCTAACTAAATAATTGATATGAACTATATTAAGCTAGAGTTAGGTTTGAGTATTTGGTAAATCTAATTTGTTAATAGCAATTTTATGATTGATAGATATCGTCTGAATAAATTAATTGTAATGGAGAATATGATATAGTTTGGGTGACCTACATTTGTAGACTCTTAAGTCTAGATTAACTCAATTCTTAGTGTTTATTACTTCTATTAAACTATACGTTTGTTGATTAGTTTAATGGAAGGAATAGACGTTTATCAAATACCTTAGGAGAAAATAGGTTAGAATTGTATCTGTGGGTTAACCTAGGTCGATAGCTTCAATTGGTAACAATAAATAGTGAAACATAGTAATTAGGCTTATGAATTGGTTAGAGGTGGATAATAGCTCTTAACTATTTATTTGATTATTTAATTTTCTCCATAGTTATTTTGAATAACTTATTTTAATTTATTTTATTTCAATTAATTTTAAAATCTCCCATTTAATTAATTTGGAATAATTAGGATTTAAATTGTTAAATTTGGTTCTCTACGGTTCAACCTGTTCTTATTGCTTTACTATGTTAATAGTTAGGCAATATGAATAGTTTTCTATTAATTTAAATTGATGATAATGACAAGCGCATCGGTCTCAAATGTAACACATATAAGAATTAGATTGCTTGAAATAGCATAATAAGACCAAATTACAAGGCACATGTGCTTACATCACTAAGGGAGGAGGGCCAAGGTTTTACCCTAACCTTATGTGCCCTATAGGTATAGGGCACATTCCATAGAGTCCCATAATTGTGAGACTCCTTTCTTGTTATTGTAAATAAGTTACACTTTTTGGTATTATAGATTATTCCAATTAAAGTACCTAATTGTACTAGGATTCTACCGAGTGCTCTATTACAAACAGATGGCATGGGTGGTAGATTAACATAAGTCTTTCATTAGTTTTAGTAACTACCTCAAAAAATTTAGGGAGAATTCTTGATAGAGAAAAGTGAAAAAGATCAAAATAGTTGATTCCATTGAAGGAAACTGATCGTTATCAGCTTATTGGCCGTATGAGATTCAAATAAACAGCCCACCTTTCGTAGCAAAGCAACTCTTATGTCAAAAAGGAAGATTTCTTGATAGCGAGCGAGATAATTCTCCATCTCTATGTTTTGATTATATAATGTGATTCAACTGGTTTCTAGACAAGGGAAGCTAGCTTAGCAAAATAATTTGAATTTATTTTTTTTTGTTGCATACTCTGATTTAAAAGTTTAAAAGCTATGTCCCTATAAAGACTAATATCATGTTTAGTGTTGTTTTTCTATGTGCTAGGTATCAATATAATCTTAAGAAATCTCATTTTAATACTATTAATCATATTTTATCCTATTTGTATGACACCATGAACATTGGAATATAGTTTCCTATACGCACATACCTTAATATCATTAGATATTCGGATATGTATTTTGTTTGATAAAACCAAATGCAAGAGTACAAGTATCACTTGTTACTTCCTCAAATTTTTTACTTGTTTCACGGTTTAACAAGAAACGAAACATATTTCTCTTCCTACTAACAAAGCAGAATATATATATATATATATATATATATATGTGGGCACCAATTTATTAGGTTTTTTTTTTTATTTATTTATACATAAGTATTAATTTAGCCAATAAAACTTTATTATGTATTTTTTTATAATAAAAAATAATAAAGAGAAATAACATTAATAATGCACGTCTTTTTGTGTACTTTTATTATACCCGTTAGATTACCATTAAATGATAATCCAACGACTAAAAAGAAAATACCTATATATAAGTAAAAAAAAATATCTACTAGATTAGTAACATATATATATATATATTTAGGGTGAGATTTTAATGGAGATTTTTATTTTTTCTCCATAGATAGTTACTCTTATTTATACTGTTAGATTTTGATATGATGGTTATAATAATATTAGTAATTTTACTATAAAAAATCTAATATAATTAAAACTTACTTAAATATAGGAAGTTATATACAACTTAATATGGGTAACATGTTTTTGACCTGATAAGTTGGACATGTTTTTTTTTTTGAACTCTTTTCTATTATTTTTTTTCTGTTTTTATTCCTATTACATAGTTGATTGATTTCTTATATTTTTATTCGTATTCCCTCTCATTTCTTATCACTCAAGTATATTTTTCTTTCTTTTTTTAAATTCTTTTTCTATACGCTCTAATAACTTATTGTATAAGTTCTCTTCAAATTTAACTGAGTTACTTAACTATCTTTTAAAATTCTTTTTTCTACATGCTTTTTTTCTCCCTTGGTTAATTATTTAATGAAAACAATTTTCTTTGACCACAATAGTTGTATAAATTTTTTATTGTATAAATTATCTCTCTCTCTCTATAATTTCAGATTGCCTATTTACTTAATACTTTTTTCAATTTTTTACGAAGACTTATTTTAACCTAGGATAACACTTCTTTCAAAATAATAATAATAAATCATAATAAAACAATAAGCCTTTTTTTTTTCCTGAATGGGAAACAATATATGTACAAGAAGATGATTAAAAGAGTGCAACTTCTATTAAGATATTTTGGGTAATAATTATAGTTCACTTGATTTTTTTATTTTTTTTAGTTACAGTCGTATGTACCTTTAGAAAAAAAGGAGTTATATATATATATATATATATGAAAATTATATTAGGGTCTTATATGTATGAAAGCAATAAAGAGATTGATCTGATTTATATATATATATATATAAATAATTTTAAAACTAAACCATATATATAAAAATAATAAGTATTAATATTTTTTATCGAATCTTTTTCTTTAAAAAACCATTCTAAATTTTTTTTCATTAAAATGTCATTAGGACAATATATTCCTACCTCAGTGAAAATTAGAATGAAAGGGATTCTCTAAAAGAATTAGAATAGAATAATTGTAGATAAAATTGACTGCTACTACAAGTCATTTTTAACTTGGTCAAAATGCCTATCTATTGAGCATAAATAAAAATCTCTATTATATTCTGCCCCCCTATATATTTATATCTCTATAGTTAGTTATTGTACATAAATACTTTGGATGAAACACACACTTTTGGATTTTGTTTGAATAATGCATAAATACAAGTCATTTTTAACTTGGTCAAAATATCTATCTATTGAGTATAAATAAAAATCTCTATTATATCCTCCCATATATTTATATCTCTATAGTTAGTTATTGTACACAAATACTTTAGATGAAATACACACTTTTAGATTTTTTTTGAATAATGCGCATGTATTCGTTAAATGTGATAATACTATTGCTATTAATTTGTCTAAAAACCCTATTTTACATTCATAAACTAAGCACATTGGTATTAGACATTATTTTACTGTTGGATTCTGTATGAATAATGAGGTAATAATGTTATTGCTATTAATTTGTCTAAAAACCCTATCTTGTATTAATAAACTAAGGATACTAGTATTAGACATCATTTTATTCGTGATCATATGTAAAAATGTAATATATTATGCTTAAATTTGAATATACCAAAACATAACTTGATGATACTTTTGCTAAGCCTCAAAGTGAAGAATGTTTTTGCATAATTTATAGAGAGCTAAGTATTGTTATTTTAACTGAATGAAATTTTTGTTGTTCAATTTATATGCTCGTTACTTTTCCAATTTATTTTGTGCAAATTATTCTTTTACTTAATTAACTTGTTAGTGATGAATAATATGTGTATTAATTGTTTGAATAATATTTCTTTAGTTCATATCTCTACATGCAATGCCACAAATTAAATCAAGGGATAAAGGGCATAAAAGATTGACTTGAAATTGGAACTAGTAAAGGTGTACAAATAAACCATGAAACCGCAATCACAAAACCTTTATAAAACAAAATCGCGGATTTTGGGTCTCGTAATTCTCAAACTATAAAGAAACAAAATTACTAAAGCTGCACAATAAAATCGCCATGAATCTCTTGTTGTAATTTATACCTTTTTGTTTTTGTGTAATATAATTGTAAAGGGTAGGATTATGCTAAATTCAATCCTTCATTACAGTTGCAAGCACCATATCGCAAGATGAATGTTAATAGATTAAGCACGTGTAAGTAGAAAATAATAAGAATTTATAGTTAATAGTAATTGATATTAAATAACTGGTACTGATAGCCTAACCTCAGGCACAAAGGCAAAATCAAATGTGCTTGAATTATAAAAATGGCTTAACTTAAAACTTGAGGGGCATACTTGAAACTTTATAAATTCAAAGGGGCAAAGGCTAAATTTAGAAGAGATAAAGATTAACTTTGGAAAATTAACATACTATTTGCGAGAAAAATAAAATTCAGGAGAGACAGCTGCCCCATCCTGAGTTGTATGTAATTTCACCTCTGCCTGAACTAATAATAATAGGTAAAACTGACCATTACAAAGGTCATCCATTCAGGCGATAATGAAGTAAAAGTTAAATTAAATAATATTAAAATGTTAGTGGAAATGAAGTTAGAAACTAAAAACTAAATTGCAAATGATAGAATAAGTTAAGCAAAGCAAAAAAGAGTAAGATGAAACAATTAAAAACTTCTAGAAGAATGAAATTCTCTCTTGATGGCAATTAATGTTTGTCATTTAGGATCATTGTTGTGTATTGGATTTTCCAGTGTGGAGTCCATCATTTATAGGCGACCACTTATAGGAATAGGCCTCAAAGTGTTGGCCCAATAAGAAAATGAGAAAGGGTTTCTAACACTTCTACTCAAAAAAAAAAAAAAAAAAAAAACAATTTACAAAATAGAGGAAACTACACAGGATATTTTTTAGGCATCCAACATAAGTTTATACCTTTTTTTCAAAACTTGTAACTTTAATATCTTTTTTAAAATTACTGAAGCTGCTTTGACTATTTTACCCTCATCTTATCTTTTTTCTCTCCTGAAGCCCATTAGGGACCTCATGATCGATATTCCTCGTCAAGGCTTATCATCACCATCCATACTTGGTCCTTGCTAGGGTAATCGGCATAGTCTTTGTTGCCATGGTCACGCTCGGCGAAAGATTGGACACCGCTCTGCTGTTGGGCTACTTGATCGGTTTCTCGGCGGTGGTGGCCATCACAGAGGTGACGATTAATACTTGTGATTTTTTTCATCCTACCAAAACTTAATGGCCAATATCATGAAGCCCAAGAACTTCAATCTCTAGGTCCATGGTATCTTCAAGGTCTTCGACAAAGACCCTACTGGTTTTTTGTCTACCACTGAGCTTCGTCACATCGGCAAGAAGCTACCCATCGAATACGATGAGTGAATCTAGGAGGTCGAAATCGGGTCGAATTTAACGATTTTGTATTGACGATTTATTCTGAAAACAGTGGCCAACTAAGCCATTGATGATGATGATGATGATGATGGATGGATTTAGTACAGTGGAGTAAATTTTTTTTCTTTTTTGTTTGTAGCTTTACGTTTATTTTGGATTCTATATTTTTGTTGTGAATATGATTTATGTTTTTAAATTTAGTTATGAAAATGATTTGAATTATTTAAGTAATGCTAATTATGTGGGTTTTGATATCTTTTGTTAACAATATTATTGGTGTTCCTAATTTGTGGATACAGATCGTTTTATAAATTAATGGTATATTAATTTATTTTATTTGCTTAAAAGAAAAAAAAAAATTGTGGTATATTACTAGCCAATATGGAAAATATAACTACATAAAGCGAGTTTAAGCTTGTTTAGAAGGCATAAAATTAGCCTGGTTTCGACCACTGTGGTGCTCCTTAGTAAAAGTTCTCTCTGGGAGCTCCTGTGAGAGTGAATATCTCCCTAAGGTTATCGAGTGAGATTTCTTTTTTTTTTTCTCCTCCTTTCAAATTATTGCAATTTTCAGATGGAGGATATTGTCGGCTTGTGCAAATCCTTGAACATCTCTAAAGATGAAGAAAAGGAGCTGAGATTGGATGATGATTTGTTAGCGGAGAACATAGTTGACTTGCAAACTAACCTAGTTGGGAAGATTCTCATCAATAAACCTTTCAATAGAGGAGTTTTCAAGAAAGTCCTACAGTATATCTGGGGTATGCATAAAGGAATCAATATCAAAGAGATAGGCCTCAATATTTTTGTCTTTTCTTTCAATTGTGGACTGGAGAAGAATAGGGTCCTTGAAATTGAAACATGGAATTTTAACAAAGCCTTCTCAGTTTTGAAGGACTTTGACGGTCGCCGCGAGAGTCCTAGGAGTAGAGAATTTCGCTTTACCAAGTTTTGGATGCAAATGCACAATCTGCCACTTCATGGGATGACAGAGGTTGTGAGTCATTTCCTAGCAAACCAAATTGGTAAGTGCATCGAAGTTGAGAAGGATAGCAAAGGGAAGTGTTGGGGAGTTTGGGTTCTGATTGACATCTCCAAACCACTAAGGCAAGGTGCAAAGGTTCGCTTGGGTACAGGGGGCCCCACCAGTTTGGGTCGAGTTTAAACATGAAAAATTGCTTGATTTCTGTTTCTACTCCGGGATTATTGGACATACAGCGAATGAGGGTTCTATGGAGAGATCTCAATAGATGGTAGGCTCTACCAACTTTCAATTTAGGGAGTGGCTCAAGGGTTCCTCATTTCAAATATTTTTTGCCCAATCAAAAGTATTTGGTGTCTCATGGGGGCCTGCTCCAGAGAAGAAATTTGATGTGGTAGATAACAGGGGGCTTATTCCTTCGTTACTGGATTCCCAAAAAATTGTGGCTCCTATGCTGGCGGTGGAGGCTACAATTAGATAGTCAGCAGACATTGTTTTGGATATATTACCTAAATGCATTTCAAATTTGAATCAAAAGCATGTTGCATCCATCGAGTTCGTAGCAGAAATTGTAGGTAAAACCAAACCAATTGACTTCTCCTCTACACAACAACATAATGGGCCTCCCTAACTAGCTGGGTAGGAAAATGACTTATCTCATGTTTCTCTATCCCACAAAGCAAGCCACTGTCAAGACAATGGAACTGTTTATTTTCGACGACCAGCAATCTCTTTACCTCCTCCAAACATCCTCTCAAGAAATGGAAACCACTTGCCCAGAAAAAAGGTAATTCTTCTCTTCCTAAAAGCGAACCAGTTTCAGAGTAATGTCAGAAAAGAGGTCGGATTAATATAGACATTAAGGGGAAGAGAGCCACACTGCGAGTCAGCCCCGCCGGTTATCATGAATCTTATATGTTGGAATGTCTGAGGATTTGGAAATCTTTGGGCATTCAATAGACTCCAGAAATAGCTCTGGAATTATTCCCTTGGATTATTGTTTATTTCGGAGTCTAAACTCAGGGGTAAACAAGCGGTAATTTTTAAAAGAAAGTTGGGATTTGTTAATGGATTTCATATGGATAGTGTGGGGAAGAATGGTGTCCTAGTCTTAATGATTGGGAAGTTTTTATTAGGAATTTTTCTAGTTTTCATATTGATATGGTTGTCAAAGTTCCTAATAGATCTAGCCAGAGATTCACCGAAATTTATAAAAATTTAGAGAGAAAATTGAAGTGTTGCTCTTGGAACCTCTTAAGGCGTCTTAATTCTCATGGTCATCTTCCTTGGCTTATGAGTGGCGATTTTAATGAGATTTTAAGCTAGAATAATGAAGATGATGGAAATGATAATAATGCTAAAGATATGCAAAACTTCTAGGGAGTGTTGGAAGAATGTGGCCTTCTGGACTTGGGTTCCTCTGGCTTAAAGTTCTCATGGAATACCAAATAGGGTGATGTAGCTAATATATAGGAGAGAATTGATCGCCTAGTGGCCAACCAGAAATGGTGTGACTGTCTTAATAATACGAGAGTTTTAATCGACACTACCAGGGTTCGAATCATCGAGTTTTATAGCTAGTTTTCAAGGAAGATAGTTTTGGAACTATTGGCAGTACTAGAAGGAAGCATCATTTTGCTTTTGAGCCTCTTTGGACACGTGATGAAGAGTGTAAAATAAGTTTGGAGAGGTTCGTAAGGTGGCGGTATCATGGAAAACTTCATTGCAAACCTTGAGTGCTGTGCTACGGAATTAGATTTCTGGGAGAATAAAAAATTTGGCCATATCCCATCTAAACTAAAAGAAATCCAAACCGAAATAAAGGGGGTAAGTAAGGATGGTTGTAGCTCTTGGTCATTGAATTGTCTCCAACAACTGAAAAAATCACGGGATAAGCTCTTTTTCATGGAGAAAGATTTATGGAGATAAAGAGCTCGTGCTGATTAATTAAAAATGGGGGATAAGAATTCTAGTTTCTTTCATCAAAAAGCCACTTAGCGGAGAAATAGGAATACAATTGTGGGACTTGAGAACCCGAATAGAGTTTAGTGTGAAAACATGTCATAAGTGGTGAGTTCTATTGAAAGCCATTTTCGTGATATTTTCAAATCTAATTCTCCAAACCAGATTCAGATGGAAAAAGGTGACTGTTTGGTGGACACAAAAGTTTCTAATGAATGAATGACTTTCGATGGCCCCTTTTAGTGATGAAGAGATTAAGACAGCAACTTTTAACCTTCAAATGTTTTCATGCTTTGGTCTATCAAAAATATTGGAGTATAGTTAGAGGGGACGTTACAAGACTATACAGATAGGTTTTAACGGGCGAAGTTTCTATAAGGCCGTTGAACAAAACTCATGTGGTTCTTATCCCTAAAGTCAAGAGTCCTTTGAAGGTTTCAGATTACTGTCCCATCAGTCTATGCAACGTAGTCTATAAAGCAATCACTAAATGCCGAGTAAATAGAATTAAAAGTGTGCTCCCCTTTTTAATTCATGAGTCTCAAAGTGTTTTCGTACCGGGTGCTTAATTCTTGACAATATCACAGCAGCTTTCGAGCTAATTCATTCTCTCAGGAAAAAGATAAGGGAAAATAAAGAGTGGGTAGCTTTAAAACTTGATATGAGCAAAGCTTATAATAGAGCAGAATGGAGTTTTTGGCTTCAATGATGAAAAGAATAGGCTTTGTAGAAGGTTGGATTGAAGTAGTTATGGATTATGTCTTCAATTCTCGGTTCTCCTTCCTTATGAATGGGACACCTTGTGGTGATGTTACTCCAACCCGAGGCCTTCGCCAAGGATTCCCCCTCTGACCATACCTTTTTGTTCTATGCGCTGAAGGCCTCTCAGCCTTGCTTCGAGATGCAGGAGGTCGAGGTCTCCAAACGAGGCTTTTCCAGCACCAAAAAAGGCCCCAACGTATCCCACTTTTTCTTTGCTGATGATAGTCTCTTATTCTCTTGCGCCACTGTAGAGGAAGTCCAGAACCTAAAGGATATCTTGCAAACTTATGAGGAAGCATCTAGTCAAGTCATAAATAGGCAAAAATCCTCTATCACTTTTAGTCCCAATATTCATGATGACCTTCGCATTTATTTACAAGGCATGCTTGGAGTGGGAACGCACATTCAACATGAGAAGTATTTGGGTTTACCTACTTTTATTGGTAAAAACAAGCGAAAAGCCCTGAAGTCAATCAATGAGAAGGTTTGGAGAAAGCCCCATAGTTGGAAGGGGAATTTCTTCTCTGCTGGTGGCCGTGAGATCCTAATCAAAGGTGGTCCAATCAATCCCAGCTTATGCAATGTGTATGTCTAAACTCCCTATCACACTTTGTGAGGAATTACAGAGTATGATGTCTAGATTTTGGTGGGGTGGAGATGAAGATAAACATAAAATGTACTGATGAAACTGAAACAAAATGTGCACTTGAAAGAAGCTTGGCAGAATTGGCAGCTTTTAATCAATCCTTACTTGCTAAACAAGTGTGGAGAATTCTTCATCACCCCGATACCCTTATGGCCAGAATTGTGAAGAACAAATACTTTCCAAATTCTCTCTCTCTAGATAATTCTGCTGGGAAGGGTTCATCATGTGTGTGGCAAGGGATTTTGTGGAGCGGAGATATATTGAGGAAAGGCATCCGCTGGAAGGTAGGCAAGGGGATCTCCATCAGAGCTTTTGAAGACACTAGTTTATCAAGACCTTCTCTTTTTCGCCCAATTACTAGACCAACTACTAGTTTTGAAGAAGTTAAGAGTTTCTGAGCTTTTATTATTAATAGAACATGGAATGGTGACAAGATTACAGAATTATTCTGAGAGATTGACCATGAAAAGGTTTTCAGTATCCCCTTAAGAAGAGGTGATGTGGAAGACAAACTAGTGTGGAATTTCGATAAGATGGGAATGTACATTGTTAAATCTGGGTATTGAGCTACTGGGGATGCTAAGATAAGCGAGGAGTGCTCCGAGGGACATTTAACTGGCTCGTGTTGGAACTAGTTCTACAAGCTTAAAACTCCCAACAAAGTTAAGGTTTTCATCCAGAGATGTTTTCTTGATATTATTCCCACCGTATTGAACCTTCATTTGAGGAAAATCTCTTGTTCCCTCATTTTTAAGTGTTGTCGTGACGGTGTAGAATCAACTTTGCATACTATGATCAAATGTTCATGCACAGAAGCTGTCTGGGAAATTAACACATTTTGGGAAATCATCAAATGTTTCTTAGGCTATACCTTTTATGATTTCTTGATCCAACTAAGGTCAAGACTTCGAACTGTGTTGGATAATTTTATGGTTTATTTAGTAAAACAAGAATCAAGAGTTACATGATAAGATTAGGGAGGCTAAATCTTTGCTGGAAGATGCATCCATTTAGTGGCATGAATTCACTGGTTTTCATTGTCCTACCACAACAACAAGTCTTGCTCCCATTACCAAGCGTGATTATAAGTGGAAACCACTGGAGAGAGATTGTTTAAAGCTCAATATTGATGCCTCCACCATCTCGGGCTTCAGGCGTATCGGTATCGGGGCCGTCATCCGCGATCACCGAGGCAGGGTAGCTATGGCAAAAAAGATGATTGGTCCTTTCACTGCATTCATAGCCGAGTGTCACGCTCTTCGAGTAGGGATTCGCTTCTGTGAGCAGTCCAACCTGAAGATCTCGGCCATCGAGACGGACGCTCTCAATGTGGCAGCGGCAGTCCACTCCTTCTCCCCTCTCTCAGAGGAGAGTTCTATTTTATCTGATGTAAAACATCTGTTACAGAGCTTTAGTAATGTTGGCGTTAACTTCATCCCAATAGAGTCGCCCATAGCTCGCGTGGCCTTTTGAGTCTGATAAATACTTTATTTAGTTTGATTTTATTTCTGTTTGTATCCGTGACTCTGTAATGGAGGATTTATCCTCTTTGGCTTAATGTTTAGTTCCGGTTTGTTGTCAAAAAAAAAAAAAAAAAAAGAACAAAGAAGAAGAAGAAGAAGAAGTGGTATATTAATTATAGACATTGGTAAAACAATTATATATTATGGTATTATTAATTATACATACTAGTACTTAATTATATACATTAATAATCAATTATTCATCGTGATAAATTAATTATATTCTTCAGTAAATTAATTATTTACATCGATAAATTGATTATGTACCATGATAAATAAATTGTATATCATGGTAAATTAATTATATAGACCTAGTAATTAAATGTTATATTATCTCATAATAATGATAAATAAGTAATTTATTATGGGTATAATGGTAAATATACTACCGTCTTATAAGAAATTTTTTTTAAAAATTCTTAGTAAATAAATGATATAGTATGTAATAATAGTGATAAATAAGTAATTTATCAAAAGTATAATAGTAAATATACTACTGTCTATAAGTGATAAATTTTATTAAGACATAGCAAATAAATTATATACCACCTCATAGTAGTGATAACTAAGTAATTTGTTATAGGTATAATGGCAAATATGCTACCGCCTTATAAGTACATTATTTTTAAGTTACCGTAAATAAATAATATACCACCCTATAGTAGTAGTAAATAAGTAATTTATTAGGAGTATAATAGTAAATATACTACCATCTATAAGCAATAAATTTTATTAAGTCATGAAAAATATATTATATATCACCTTTTGACAGTGGTAAATAAGTAATTTATTATGAATATAATTGATAAAAAAAATATTTAAGTCGTAGGAAATAATTTATATACTAGTTTATAATTATAGTAAATAAATAATTGACTGAGGGTATAATGGTAAGTTCAAATAATTATTATTAAGAAATAAATATACTTGTTAATAAAATTAAAAAAGAGATATTTACTAAATCATACCTTCAAAAGTAGGGTATTTTTGTTCAATCTCCTACAAAATATAGTGGGTCAAATTTTCTTTTTTCAATTCTTATATCGCTTTTTTTTTTTTAAAAAAAATACATACCACTTTGTAATATATGTTTAGAAAATACTATTTTTAAAATAGTTATTAGTTACTATTGTCAAAAAACTTGTTACTAATTACTAATTATCAATTACAAATATATTTGATTACTAATTAATAGTGCTCGAAAATTGGTTACTAGTTACTATTTTAAAAAATGGTATTTTCTAAAATTTTTTCAAAAACTGATATTTAAAAAAAAATGTTGTACCTGNTATTTTTTAAAATTTTAATTATGGAATATATTATATTTTTATTTTTGGCCACATTTAATTATAAATTTTTGACCTTTATATTTTTGAGCTTGCTCATATACTAAGTTTTGGGTTAAAAAATGGTCAAATAATTATTTCTAATTCTTTTTTGAAATAACTAATCAGCCCTATTTTCAATTCTTTTCTGAAAACACTTTACAGCCCTATGTCTAACTGGGGAAATTAGGCGTAGTACGACATTTTGGCCAAAAATTTTGTATATACAATGTAAAATTATGTTTATACGGTGCCCAGAGTTTAAATGAAATATATACCTCCTTTCAAATTTTTTTTTTTAATTTTACAGCCCTTGACGTCAGTTTTCAGGGACGATATTTTTTTTATGGTGCTTGCGCATGTCAGACACATTGATGCTCTACAGTTTTTTTTTAGTCTTTTTATTCGTTTTTTTATTCTGTCTTTTTCTATTAATGTTCTTTCGGATGGATTTTATTTTTTTAATGATATATTTAGTTTTCTTTTATTTTTTTGGATATTATGTTTTAAGTTTTTGAATCCCTTACTGTGTGTTTTAACTATTTTTAGGATAGAAGTACAACATTCTAAAATATAATTATTTTTTGAATTCAAAAAAAGAATTAACTTTTCAGGATAAAGTTTTATTTCTCTTTGAATATTTCTATACAGTTTTTGATTAACCTTTTAAATCTTCTTTTTTAAAGAAAAAACATTTTCTCTTTTATTTTTTATTTTGAATCACTTTGTTTAGTATAGAATAATTTTTTTTCGAATAGAATAAAGAATGACCTTTTTTAAGGATAAATTTAGTCTTTTACTTATTTTTATATAGTTTAAGTATTTATAGGAGATTCTTTGGAAAAAAAAAACTGTGTCTAAGATATTAAGCTATTACATGGTTATATGTGTTATCTGGGAGAATTTAAAATGATCTTTAGTGTTCCTTATTGTCACAAATAAAAAAATAAATTCGTACATACTTGCCAAATGCTTCTTATTCGGTAAATAAAAAAAAATTCTTTAAGTACCTTATTTGGTTATCATAAATATCTAATTATACTATTTAAAAAAAAATACCACAGATATTTTATCTAGTTACTATAAGTATCATATTCGGTTATAATGTGTATTTCATCCGATAACCATAAATATTGTGTTTGATAAATAAAAATTATTTTTTACTTATATTCGGTTATAATGCGTATTTCATCCGATAATCATAAATATTGTGTTTGATAAATAAAAATTATTTTTGAATAAATGAGCCATTTTAAAGGAGAAAATATTACTATAGGTATCTTATATGATTAAAAAGAAAGGATTATCATAGGTATCCTAATTATAGTAAGTATCCTACCTAATTTAGAAAGAAAATCGGTTATTATATGTATCATGTTTGATTACAATAAGTATCATATTAGTTACTATAAGTATCATACTTGGAAAATAAAAATTATACCTGAATGAATGAGCATTTTTAAAAGAGGAAATATTACCAAAGGTGTCCTATATGGTTTAAAAAAGGATTACCTTAGGTAATCTATCCAGTTACCATAAATATCTTACTTGATTTTAGGGAAAAAAAAAANNNATTACCATAACTATCCTATCTAGTTACCATAAGTATCAATCATATCTAATTACTATAAGTATCACACTTGGTAAATAAAATTATTTTTGAATGAATGAGCCTTTTTAAAGGAGGAAATATTACTATAAGTATCCTATATGGTTAAAAAGAAAAGATTACTTTATTAAGTATATTATTCAATTACCATAAGTATCTTACCAGATTTAAAAAGAAAATAGATTACTATAAGTATCATATTCAGTTACTATAAGTATCATACCTTGTAAATAATAAAAAATTGAATGAATAAGCTTTCTCAAAGGAAGGAAATATTATCATAGGTATCTTACATTGTTAAAAAGAAAGGATTAGCAGTTACTTTAGTATTCACAAATTAGAAGTAGAATTAGGTGTTTTTTATTTCAAAAAGAATAAAACAATATGAGAAAAGAAAATTAGAAAGTTACTATTGGTATCATTATTTTTAGTAACTAGAAATTAAAAGAAGAGTTTGAGAGTTCTTTATTGTATTTTTTTTAATTACTAAGTTACCATAAGTAACTTACCACGTTACTTATTATGGGGTCCACTCCTAGATCGCGCGCTACGTGGACGGTTAAGTAGCGGAACAGATGTCAGGGGTTACACCATTCGACACGTGTCCAGGAGGATCGCTTAAAAGCCACATAAGTCGCACGTGATACAACATAGGCCCGTTGGTTGTCGCAGGTCAAGGCCGAATCCATCCTAGACCCTGGATGGGTTCAGCCTAATCCAATTCTTACCTCGACGATTAGAGGTCGACTCGAGGGTCTTCTGCGAGAAGATCATTGGAGGCAGCACACTGCTCCAGACCCAGGCAGAGCATTCAATGCAATTCTGGGTAGGTGTGCGCATTGGGCAAACCATCCTGACAAGACGGCGGGTTGCCAAAGTCTCTCTTCTGCCAGGCTCATACCATGGGGGACGGCAGAAAGTAGATCACAACATTGCAATGGAAATTACAGTAACCATAACCCGTGATTTTCGGAGTAAGTCATGATGAGAAAGGGTAGCTGTTCCTGGGATTAAGAGCCGGTAAGTTCTCGGTTTCAGGATTATATATATATATATATCATACATCTCCCTGGTACAAGAGATATACATAAAAAATTTATAAGCAAAAACTTAGTCTTTACTATTCAATCTCGGGAGTAAATGTCTGACTTTAAACATCGGAGAGTCTTTGCAGGTGGTCGCCCCCGCCTCTTTGGTCTGGTTTGAGATCAAAAACATTCTGAGATAGAGAAGATACATGGACAGTTGGTAGGAACAGTACCAACAGTTTGGAGACATGTGGACAGTTGGTAAGAACAACACTAACAATTTGGCGCCGTCTGTGGGAATACAGGGTGTGAGAGAAAGAGTAAGAGTCTCACGATAGCGCTCTCCCCAAATAAGAAGTCATACGACATTGGATGGCACCCTCGAGAATGACAACAAGAAGCACGCGGCCTGACGCCGAAGGAAGCTCCCCGGAAGTGCGACCTAGTCTAGAATAAAAGTTGGACCAAATATTTGCCGCCTTGACAAAAGCTTACAGGAAGGCAGAGATGGCTCATGAGGCCATCCTGGGTTTAAAGTATGAGGTCGCTGAAGTTCGTAGAGATAATACCCGCCTTGAAGGGCTATTGCCAAGCGAGGCCAGGACATGATGATCGAGGTGGCCCAATTCGTCAAGAAATATGATAAATGCTAGAGGTTCATCTCCCTGAAATACCAACCCACAGAAGAGCTCTGTTAGAACATAATTCCTTGGCCCTTCACTAAGTGGGGTCTGAATATCATCAGAGAGCTCCCCAGAAGCCCCAGGAAAAGGAGATATGTCTTACTGGCCACTAATTATTTCACCATATGTGTGGAAGCTGAAGCCTACACATCCATCATTAAGGCAGACAGGCTTAACTTTATTTAGAAAAATATAATCTTCCAGTACAGAATCGCGAAAAAGATACATGCCGACCTGGCACACAGTTCCAAAATGCCAAGCTCAAGGAGCTGTGTGATTTGTATGACATAAAGCTCAGTTTCTCATCTATAAATTACCCTCAGGGGAATGGCCAAGCAGAGAAAACGATCAAGGCCATCTTCAGCAATATTAAAAAGAACTTACAAAAGGCTAAAGGAAAGTGGTTAGAAGAGCTACCAACCGTTGTGTGGGTCCACTGAACCACGGAGCGGAGGTCAATGGGAAGAACACCCTTTGCCATGGTATATAGGACAGAGGCTGTGTTCCTGACTGAAATTAGCCTCCTGACCCTTCGTTCCGAAGTGGTAAAAGATGCCTCATTGAACGAGCAACAGCTAAGCCGCAACACAGACCTCCTTGAAGAAACAAGAGACGTGGCTCTGATCCATTTGGCCTTGTACCACTAGTAAGCCACATCTTATTACGTAAAGAAAGTCAATGCTCGTCGATTTAACGCTGGAGATTGAATCTTGAAGGTCAGAACAGGAAATTCCTCGAAGCTAGACTCTTATTGGGTCGGACCCTACGAGATGATCAAAGCACTCGACAATGACACATACGTCCTAAAAGAACACAAAACTAGGAAGAGCCTACCCAACACATGGAATTCCCAACACTTGAAGAAATATTATGTGTAAGACACATGTAAAGGCTTATATTATTGAATAGCCCAATTCCAAAACAAATCGAGATGTCTGCTACACAGATTTACCCACTAGTTTGCTATTTATAAGGGTCTGCCCCCCCTCCCCCAGCGCCAGACCCCATAAGCTATTCGCATGAATAAAGATCATACTGTGGGAATCAGATCACGTAATAAAATACTTGCCAATGGCCCAAGAAAACGTACGAGGAGGAATGAGCTGTGCAATAAAATGCTTGCCAGTAAACCTTATTAAAGATCGTACTGCGGGAATCACATCGCGTAATAAAATACTTGCCGATGACTATTGTGAAAATTATGAATGCAAGTGTACACTATCGCAAACAAGTAACAAAATAGTGAGTATGAGTATCGTCCCACAAAGGCTGTTGGTTTACTAAGTATTGAAATTTAGCTAACTCTAAATTTATTTGAATTAATCAAGTAAAAAAAAATTGAATTAAATTAAAACTAAAACAATAAAAATAAACGAGAATGAAAATTAAAAGCGAAAAATAACAACGAGATGTGAATTAATGAAATTAAACCTAGGGTGTCCAATTTCACCATAACTAATCCACTCTAAAAATTC
>JXTB01000005.1:2357174-2443412 GCA_002914805.1 Parasponia andersonii
TTAAATTAAAACACTAAACCTAATAAAATAACATAAAATTAAACAAAACTAAATCTAAATAAAATAAAATAAAATAACTTAAATTACTTAAAATCTAAATTAAAATTACTCTAGGACACACATTTTTAATGAATAAAATAGCATAACTAACTCTATTTTTATAGAGTTATCACACCTCCAAACTTGTATTTTTGCTAGTCCTCGAGCAAAAGAAAGAAAAACCTAAACTAAAATTCTAACTACCTAAACATGACCAAACCATGACCAGTTTAATTCTCAAAAACTTGCCTCAAAGATTTCACATAATATAAAGTTCAAAGAAAAATTTTGAACACTGCAAAGGTCTAGAATTTCAATAAAATGCTAACCTGATTCTATTACAGATTCCTTGAGTGTGTTTGTGAAAACAATTACATTTAATCATATTCAACTCGGATCAGTTTATACAAACAAGTAAGTTATAATAAATCTCTAGATAGAAATATATAAACTCTATAGCCCTGATTTTCATATCACTCTCTACTAATGCAGACTAATACTGCACCAAAGATCATAAGTACTTTATTAAACTTGTAATGTATGGCTAAGGTAACAGGTAGGATAATAGATATTTTTATGGCTCAAATCACTCTAAGCACATAACTTATTCTCAGATCTTTATACAACTCAACTCAACACTTTATTGACATATCACCCCCAAACTTATTTTCTAATTTCTTCTATCATTCCACATTTTTTTTCCTTTTCACAAGCTACTATATCCTAAATTTATGATTTTCAATCTTTTTTTTATCGCTTTTTTTCATTTCTTTTCCTTTTTTTTTTTTGCACAAAGGTATAGCATTTTTTTTCTTCATACGCCTTCATAAAATTTTTCTTAACACCACCCTTCCTCCCATATTGTCACATAGTATAAATCTGATATTCAATAAAGATCACATATGCTATCAGGTATAAGGTAAAATGTTGGAAATAATTTAAAAGCTAGGCTAAAAATATGGGTGTCAAAGAAAAGTCAAATTAGGCTCAAAGGCATACTAAGAATATAAGTAGTGTCAAGGGTAGGCTTGAAAGGCTCAATCGATCTAAAGATGGCCTAAATCATATCTCTAATACAATGCAGTCTAGGATTTCGCCTCAAGTGTTAATCAAATAGGTTCTAGAGTTTATTAATGAGATTTCAAAGATGTATTTAATCCATATAAATTTTCTCTACGGAAGCAAAATAATCAAATGCAACTATTTATGTGCTCAAAATGTCAAGGAATCATAAGCAAAACCAAACTAACACAGAATCAAGCACACAGACAAAAGCAATATTCAGCATTCTTCCAAGCACCTTATTCAGTTAAATCAAAGTCTTATCATCGGCTTACGACAATCAAACTAGGTCATAAAAACAAACCTAAACTATTAACTATTTTTTAAAAAAATTTTAACTTTTTTATTTTGAAAATTTTAACTCCCTACCCCCAAACTTAAATTAACATTGTCCCCCCCAATGTTAAAAATAAAAGAAAAGGTAAAGGAAAACTCCCTCAAATTCTCACACGAAGGTGGAGGCTTTTGGTTGAGTCGTTGAAATTCACATATCGACCCCCAAATTTGTACAATAACCTGAGACACATAAAAATAAAACAAACAAAACATAACAAAAGAAAAGACACCTAGAAATTTAAAATTAAAAGAAAAAAATAGTTCATAGGTTACCTCCCAAGAAGCGCTTAATTTATAGTCACCAGCCAGACGTAATGTCACGTTTCAACTCGGATCCACTAAAGTCATGTGGTATGTTGGCAGCTCAGGTCCACATTCAATATATGCCTTTAGACACTGGCCGTTAACTTTGAATTTCCTTTCATCACTCTGAATCTCAACAGCTTCATGTGGAAAAATTTGAACTACTATGAATAGTCCGGACCACCGAGAACGAAGCTTTCCAGGAAACAGACATAAGCGAGAATTAAATAGCAACACTTTCTGACCAAGGACAAAATCACACTTCAAAATATGCATATCATCCCACTTCTTTGTATGCTCTTTGTAAATCTTGGCATTTTCATACGCATCTCGGCGAAATTCATCCATCTCGTTAAGCTGCAAAAGTCGCTTCTCTCTTGCTGCATTGTAGTCAAAATTTAACTTCTTTATTGCCCAATATGCATGATGTTCCAGTTCAACTGGTAAATGACATGCTTTTCCAAACACCAACCGATAGGGTGACATTCCAATTGGTGTCTTAAAAGCTGTTTGGTAGGCCCAAAATGCATCATCTAATCTTCTCGACCAATCTTTCCTCGATGCATTCATTGTCTTTTCTAACATCCACTTCAATTCTTTATTAGAAACAACCTACCCACTCGTCTGGGGATGATAGGCTGTTGCTATCTTATGCATCACTCCATACTTGGCTAGAAGAGCAGCAAGTTGCGAAGAAAATATTTTTGCGAAGAAAATTTATCACCACTTTGGAATCATTGGTCAGTAGTGCTGCTGCTTCAACCTATTTCGAGACATAATCAACTGCCATAAGAATATATACATTATTATAAGAAGGTGGGAATGGCCCCATAAAATCAATTCCCCAGACATCGAATAGCTCTATCTCCAAGATATTGCTTAAAGGCATCTCATGTCGACGGGAGATGTTTCCAGTCCTCTGGCAGTGATCACAGGCCATAACGTAAGAGTAAGCATCCTTGACTAATGTTGGCTAATAGAAACCCGACTGAAAGATCTTTGCTGCCATTCTATTAGCTCCAAAGTGACCACCATAATCGGAAGAATGGCAATGATGATGTATGTTTGTTATCTCTTCTTCTGGAATGCATCTTCAGATGATTTGATCGGCACAATGCTTGTACAAAAAAGGGTCTTCCCAATAATAATGCTTTACATTAGAAAGAAACTTCTTCTTTTATTGTCTCGTTTGGTCAATGGAAAGACATCACTTGCCAAGTAATTCACGAAGTTTACAAACCAAGGAGGATTATTAGTGCTGAGGGAAAAGAGCTGCTCATCTGGAAATGTCTCTTTAATGGGTGATTCCATATCTTCCTATTGTTCATGAGGCTCTAAATGAGATAAGTGATCTGTTACTAAGTTCTCAGTACCTTTCTTATCTCTTATTTCTAGGTCGAATTCTTGCAACAGTAGGACTCAATGGATTAGCCTTGGCTTTGTATCTTTCTTTTCAATCAAATACCTGATGGCAGAATGGTCCGTATAGACTATAACTTTAGTACCAATCAAGTATAATCGGAATTTATCAAAAGCAAAAACCACAGCTAACATTTCTTTCTCAGTGGTGGCATAATTCAACTAGGTATCGGTCAAAGTTTGGTTGGCATAGTATATGGCATGAAATATTTTACCTCTCTGTTGACCCAAAATGGCTCCAATGGCGTAGTCATTGGCATCACACATTAATTCAAAAGGTAAACTCTAATCAGGTGCTATAATAATAGGAGCCGCTACCAATGCAGTTTTCAAAAGTTAGAACACTTTAAAGCATTCTTCATCAATCCTGAAAGGTACATCCTTTGTAAGAAGATTGCAAAGAGGCTTCGTGATTTTAGAGAAGTCCTTGATGAAGCGTCTATAGAATCCAGCATGGCCTAGGAAGCTTCGCACACTCTTTACTGATGTTGGAGGTGGTAACTTTTCAATGGTCTCAATTTTAGCACGATCAACCTTAATGCCCTTCATAGAAACTCGGTGGCCAAGAACTATACCCTCTTGTACCATAAAATCGCATTCTCCCAGTTCAAGATCAAGTTGGTCTCCTCACGATGTTGTAATACTAGGGCTAAGTTTTCCAAACAAGAGTCAAAGTAAGGACTAAAAACAGAGAAGTCATCCATGAATACCTCAATGAAAAGTTCTGCCATATCGGAGAAAATTGCTAATTTGCAATGCTGAAAAGTCGCAGGGGCATTACAAAGTCCAAATGGAATCCATCTGTAAGAAAATATTCTATAAGGGTAAGTGAAGGTAGTTTTCTCTTTGTCATCAGGAGCAATGGCTCTTTGATTATACGCAGAGTAGCCATCTAAAAAGCAGTAGAAAGGATACCCAGCTAATCTGTCGAGCATCTGGTCAATGAATGGTACAGGAAAGTGATCTTTCCTTATGGCCTTATTGAGCTTTTCTGTAATCAATGCATACCCTCCAGCCAGTAATAGTTCTCATAGGGATCAATTCGTTGTTTTCATTCTGCACCACTATCATCCCTCTTTTCTTGGGGACAACTTGTACAGGGCTAACCAAGGAGCTATCTGATATAGGATAGATAATGCCAGCATCCAAAAGCTTCAGTACCTCTGCTTGTACTACCTCCTTCATATTGGGATTTAATCGTTGTTGATTTTCAATAGAAGGTTTGTAGTTGTCCTCCATCAAAATCTTATGCATATATATAGACGGGCTGATTCCCTTGATGTCGGCAATAGTCCACACCAAAGCTGTTTTATGGTTCCGCAACACACACAAAAGTTTTTCCTCTTGTTCTTCATTTAAGGAAGCAGAAATAATAACTGGAAGTATAGAGGATTCTCCTAAGAAAGTTTATCATAGATGAGCTAGCAATGGCTTTAGTTCCAATTCTGGTGGCTTGACTACTGATGGTAGTGGACAAGGAGTCTTGTGTCCCAATTCTTCAAAAGGCTTCTTGATAAAGATTAGTGGTGCAGCATCTAACCTTTTTAAACATTCTAGGACTTTGGGATTATCAGAAACGGGTACTCTAATAAGACAAGACTCAAGAGGACAAGCTAGTAGGCTTGCTTGAAATATTCTTTTATGTAACTGTCAGCAATGTCTATTCTCGAATAGCTATCCACTTCAATTGGGTATTTCATTGCCTTGAAAACATTGAAAGTGACTTGTTCTTCTTGTACTCTTAGAATGAGTTACCCTTTCTGTACATCTATGAGAGTCCTTCCTGTTGCTAAGAATGGTCGACCAAGTATGATCGGAATTTCTTAATCTTCCTCCATGTCTAGAACTATAAAATCTGCAGGGAAGATGAATTTGTCAACTTCACTAGTACATCCTCGATAGTTCCCCTTGGATACTTGATAGATCTATCTGCCAATTGTAGGGAGACTGTGGTTGGCTTGGCTTCCCCCAAACCTAGCTTCTTATATATTGATAGTGGCATATGATTTACGCTCGCTCCCAAGTCATATAGAGCTTTATTGAAGAATGAATTCCCAATAGTACAGGGGATAGTAAAGCTCCCAGGATCTTTCAGCTTTGGTGCTAATTCCTTCTGCAGGATTGCACTGCACTCCTCAGTAAGTGCTACTGTCTCATGCTCCTCTAGCTTTCTTTTGTTGGAAAGGATTTCTTTCATAAACTTTACATAGCTGGGCATCTGTTCTAAGGCATCTGTAAAAGGTATATTGATATGAAATTTCTTAAATACAATGAGAAATTTAGAAAATTGCTTATCTAATTTTTGCTTCTGGAACCGCTGAGGATATGGAATTGGGGGAACATAGGGAGGTGGGTTATCTGGGAAGAGCTTCAATTTAGGCTTCTCAACTTCACTAGCAGGCATCGTTTCTTGAGTTTGCTCAGAAGATGGCTCGATGTTGTCTTCAACTTGGTCATTAGTCTTGTCTCTTACTTTGACAGGATCCTCTAATATTTTGCCACTTTAGAGGGTTACAGCTTTAACGTGCTCTTTTGGATTTGTCTCTGTGTTGCTTGGCAAAGCACCTTGTGGTCGTGTGGAGAGCATATTTGAAATCTGACCCATTTGAACTTCCAAATTTCTAATAGATGCATCAGTCCTTGCCATATATCGATTTGTATTCTTAGTAAGTTGTGCAAGAGTATCTTCCAAAGAGACTTTATTGGCTTAAGGTTGAGGTTGATATCCCGTTGGTAGTCTTACGGCATTGTCATTATTTCTCCATTAAAATTTGGATGGTTGCACTATCCCAGATTATAAGTATTGGAGTACAGGTTGTTCTGCTACCGGTTGACATTCCCCACAAAGTGTGCTTGCTCAAGCTATGATGTATTGAAGAAATTAATATCATGGCAGTTGTTATTGGCATGAGGCCCACCATATAAATTACACCTCTCAGGAGTAGGATGAATAACATCGAATCGCTTCGTTAATGCGGCAACTTGAGCTGTAAGTGCATCAACTTCATGTACCCTATAAGACTTTTTAGGTGTAGAGTGTTCAATTAGCCATTGATAGGCATTAGCAGCCATCTCTTCAAGTAATTCATAGGCCGCTTCTTCAGTGTTCCCCATTAATGAACCTCCGGCTGCTGCATCTACGAAGGTTCTAGTCGAGCCACTTAACCCTTTGTAGAAGGTCTGTAACTGTAACCACTTCGGAAGTCCGTGATGTGGGCACCTTCTCAACATGTCTTTGTACCTTTCCCAGGCTTCGTATAATGACTCTCCATCTTACTGGGTGAAAGTAATAATATCGTTCCGCATCTTTGCTGTTTTTGCTGGTGGGAAAAATTTGGATAAAAACCATTGAGCAAGATCATTCCATGTAATGATGGTTCCAGGCAGTAAGGAGTTCAACCAGCTTTTAGCCTTATCCCGAAGTGAAAATGGGAACAATCTCAGTCTAATGGCATCATCAGTAATGCCATTATGTTTAAAAGTCTCACAGATCTCGAGGAAGGTGGCAATATGAGCATTTGGATCATCAAGGGGAGAGCCGCTACATTGATTGGCCTGCACCATCTGTATGATAGCTGGCTTGATCTCGAAATTATTGGCTTGTATGGTCGGACGTCTAATCCTCGAGAAGGTCATTAACTGCAGGCAAAGCATAGTCACATAATGCTCGGTAGTTTATGATCGCTCCTTCTTGTCCCCTTGCTAAATCGTTTCCTTAGTCATCAGCCATAGTATCTTGTTCTAGTCTAGAAGCCTCTCTCTTTTCTTTTATGTTCTTTCGACACGTACGCTTAATCTCAGAATCAAAAGGAAATAGATCTTCTTTTTTGAACTTTCTCATACACTGGCCTTAATCTCCTTGAAAAAAAAAAGCATGACACTAAGTAAAATAAAAAAAATTCAAACTAAAATTAAAGTTGCTTAGTATTGATATTAATAAAAATCAAACAGTCTCTAGCAACAACGCAAAAAACTTGTTGTGAAAATTATGAATGCAAGTGTACGCTATCGCAAACAAGTAATAAAATAGTGAGTATAAGTATCGTTCCACAAAGACTGTTGATTTACTAAGTACTGAAATTTAGCTAATCCTAAATTTATTTGAATTAATCGAGTAAAGAAAAATTGAATTAAATTAAAACTAAAAGCAATACAAATAAATGAGAACGAAAATTAAAAGCGAAAAATAACAACGAGATGTGAATTAATGAAATTAAACCTAGGGTGTCCAATTTCACCATAACTAATCCACTCTAAAAATTCTCCATCTCATTAGCCTAAAATTATTTCCCTAGTTGATAGTCGAGATTCCCTAATTTATTCACTATCCTCTCCTAAGTTCAAGCAAAAATATCCTTAATTACCAATTCACTATATTTCTATGTAAATTAAACTAATTAAAAATTCATTAAGATCTATGGAAACTCATATAGCGACTACACAAACCATGTAAATATATTCCAATTTTACATGCAATTTATGGCTTTCAATCCAACGAACTAGACACATAAATCTCCTTCTGGTTTCATTATGATTAACAAATCATCTATTTAGTAGCCAATTAAATCGAAGCATTAAGAACAGAATTAAAAACTCAAATAAGAAAAAAATAATTCATGAACTAAATTGAAAAAAAAATATTAAAGCATCATAGTTAGGCTACATCGTAGCCCTAGAAAAGAAATCTAAAATATAATTAAACTAAGAGAAACAAAAATATTAAATGAAAACATCCTAAAGAAAATAAAATTCTAAAACTGAAAATAAAATCAAACTAGAGAAATCGCAGTTGAAGAGGCTCCATTCCACTGCTCTGTCTCCCACAGACTTTCTCTCTCTGGACTGCTATGTTTCTCTCTCTAAAATTATGTATTTTTCCTCTTCTCCCGTTGTCCTTTTATAGCTAAAAAAAGAGTGTGTTTGAGTTATACACGGATTCCTATGCTCAAATATGATTGGTAGAATGACGTGGCAATTTCCCAATTTTTCTCTTTCTCTCTCTCTCTCTCTCTTTCACATTTCTTATTCAAAATCTAACACTTAAGCAATTATCACATACGGATGAAACGCGTGAGCTCGGCACGAAAATTGGTTTTAATTGGCTGAAGAAGAAGCTGACTTTGACTTGCTGGCATGGCGTTGTCTTGTTTGAGGAAAAAACCAATTGCACGGAAACCGTCCGCACATGATTAGACATGCTTGGAAGCCTCCACTAGCTTTTCTTCTACGTGGGCCCCAGTTGTCCCTCTCCAATGCCTAGCCACTCACGTCCCTTCGAGAGTGAAGTGCACTCACTAATCTAGACCCTTCAATTCACTTAATCTAACGGCTGGATTTAATCCGGATTTCTTTTTCTTTTAGTTTTTTCTTTTCTTCTTTTCCTAAATTAAATTAAATTAAATTAAATTAAATCAAAAACCTATATCTTATAAAAATTTATTTCAAATTAAATTGAATTAAACTAAATTAAATTAAAACACTAAACCTAATAAAATAACATAAAATTAAACAAAACTAAATCTAAATAAAATAAAATAAAACAACTTAAATTACTTAAAATCTAAATTAAAATTACTCTAGGACACACATTTTTAATGAATAAAATAGTATAATTAACTCTATTTTTATAGAATATTCAATGACCCGAGAAAACGTACGATGAGGAATGAGCTACGCAATAAAATGCTTATCAGCAGACCTCATTAAAGATCGTACTGCGGGAATCACATCGCGTAGCAAAATGCTTGCCGATAGCCCGAGAAAACGTACGAGGAGGAATGAGCTGCGTAATAAAATACTTGCTAGCAGACCTCATTAAAGATCGTACTGTGGGAATCACATCGCGCAATAAAATGCTTGCCGATGGTCTGAGAAAACATACGAAGAGGGGTGGGCTGTGTAACAAAATGCTTGCTTGCAAACCTCATTAGAGACCATCCCATGGGTATTACATGACCAGAGAAACGTACGAAGGGGAACAGGTTGTGCAACAATACTTGCCGCCGACCCTCAAGAAACACCTGTATGATGGGGAAGAATTGAGCGATAACACCTCTGCCCCAGAGAGCACCTTAGCTACACATAAGTTGAAGGTAAACGGAGCCAGGGTCTACCTATTGGAAGTAGACCCTATAAGGTCTACCTATTGGAAGCGGACCTAGATAAGTTACGCAAGATACTAAGCGTGTAATCTTCCAAACACAAAGACGGAAGTCAAAACTAAATTCTATTTATTGATACTTAAATTACAGAGTGCGTGGTCGATAGGGACACAGACCTAATATCTTTAATTGTCAGAAACAGGTCTTGGACAGATTCGAAATGACACATCGGAGTAATAATGCCCTGTTTGCTCCCGGTAAGAGCCAAGCCCAAGCCTTTTCTTCTGTAGTGATGGGTCCAACCTCTGGAGCTAGTGCACGATCCCATTTAGGGCTGGAGAAGTCTAGCCATACGCACGGATCAATTCTGCTAAGACAAGTCATAACAAGAATTATACATCCTTAGAGTTGGACGAGTCGGAACTCATATCTTGATTTCTGGAGTTAATCTTGTCAATTCTAACACGGAGAGAATTCACTAATAACTCCAAATTATATACGATTGGACCAGACCCAGAGGTTGGCCGAACTGCCGACAAGGGAATGACATCGTATATGATATCCGACCTTGACCACAAATGCGGGTAACAGAAAATGAAAAACAGAATAAACGTAAGAAAAGTACGTCGTTTTTATTATTTAAACAGATGCTTGCAACAAGGGTCGGTTTTACACTACGCAGTTAGTATTTTACGAATACACAAAAGAGCGAGGATCCTTAATTACCTCCAATAGGAGGAGAGATACCAGCTTCGACACTTGGCCCAGCTTCGGCAGGAAGCGGCATATCGGGTTCAAAGTCATCACTAGACAGGATGACCGCACTTGGCCCTCCGCCAGTTAAAGCGCCAAGACCAGGCTGACCTTCAGGAACCTCTGTAGCTTATTTTGGCAGATCAGAAGCAGGCACTATCTCTTTGGCGACTGAGGCAGATGTAGAGGGCCCGTCATTCTCTTCGTCAAGCATCTTTAGTACATCAGTAGGGTACACAATGTTAATCTCATCCCCTAGCTATTACATATAGTACCCAATGGAGTAATGGTCCCTTTTAATGCCTTTCTATTCATCAAACTAGTCTAGTGTCACCACCTCCACGTGGCCCTCAAATTCCATGTTCTCCCAGCCAGACCTATAGCTCTCTGCAGAAAGAATGTCTACTTGCCTCTGGTACCTTATCTTCAGCTTCTCTATATCTACTAGCTTATCTTTTAGCGCCGCCAGCCTCAGTTCTGCTTGCCGCTGTGACAAGTTGATCAAAAGAGTGTTAATATCAACCAGGTCTTCACCGCGCTTGCGAGTCTGCTCCATGTGAGCTTCCATCAGTTTACAGTGATCCAAATAGAGATGTCGGATTAGCTCGTTGGATCGGTCGAGTCTGTGCTGTAGGGAATGGGTCTCTGACTTGGCTTTCACCTCAGTTTTTCTTGCCTTCTTAGCCTCATCGATGGCTCTATCATAAGTGATGAAAGCCAGCCCCACCTCGGCCCCTACACTCTGCAACTCCTGCTCCTTGACCTTAAGCTCAGCTTGGCTAACCGGGTAACCTCAGACTTCGAGCACAGACCCGAAACTTTGGCTTCAAGAGACTGAACCTTCCCCTCCACCTCGGCCAACCTGGCGGCCAGCTCTTCATGCCTGGCCCTTTCGGTGCTCAAGGCATGAGCCACCACAGTGCTGACCCTAGCTTTCTCCAGGCTCCAGTACAAGTCGAAGTCCGCCCTCAACGCAGCAAGGGTGACCTTACTCCGCTCTGCCAATGTAGCAAGGGCATTCAGCAGCCCAGTCAACTCCCTGACATGAGAGGAATAGAAAGACTGAATAATGGCTAGCTGTAGAATATAAAAAGAGGGAGTCAGTATTTAGCAAAGATACCGAAAGCATAGAGATGACGGCTAGACGAGCCAGACCTGTGCAATGCTGTAGTCAGCAATGAGACCTACGTTCTCCAGGGAGAGCGCTCTAGCTCAAACTTCATGGCTAGACCTCTCCCTGGGCATCATTCGCATCCGAGGAACGCGACTCCTCCCCACCAATTGTGAGGATACCTTTTTCCCCTGCCAAGCGCACTCCAGTAGCTTCTTTTGACGCTCTTGAAGTAGGGGGAGTGGGGGCGATAGAAGACGGGGCCTCTCTAAGTGCACCTTTGGCGACAACCGGAGGTGGCGCATCCTTAGCAGAAGAAGCTCCCACGACCGCTACTGCTTCAGTAGCCCCGGCAACCACCTCACTTAGAGACCCGCCTGGCTATAATGTTTCGGTCTTGTCTTGACCAACACGCTTGGACGGGCCTCCGCACATGAACCTCATTCTCCTCATGACAATTAGGGTAGCCCCATCATCGTTACTGTCTAAAGAAGGGGCAGTTTTGCCTCTCTTCCCCGCCGGACTTTTCTCCCCCTTGGACGGGTCGACTTCATGACCCTGCTTCATAGAGACTAGGGGAGGGGAAGATAGGCAAGACTTCAACCTGGGAGCCCCTCCACTGAGCTCGACAATTTTCCTACGGGAACGAGTAGAATCGGACCCCGCACTCATCTTCAAGCCAGAGCTGGTGGCAGAAGGAGCCGGCACAGCAAGCTCCCTTGGCAGGCTCGAAGGCTCCCCTTTGCCATACACGATCTTTATGGTCGGTGTCTCCCGGATCACAGGCCTGCCTGCCTCAGGAGAAGGCGCCATGAGCACATCATCCTCAGATACGAACAGACCCTCTAGCTCGTCGTCCAAGCCTGTTCTTAGGGTGATAACTCCCTGCCCTTCGGCCTCGTCCTTAGAGGACACCACCAGACGCTGACTGGCGGGGACCTTAGATCGGGCTATGTGGGCGACGGTTCTCCCCTTGACCGGGGAGGGATCTACCGAAAGGCTAGCATCCGAACCTGCAAGAGTAAGCAATGTGATTAAAATGCAGCCATATCCTAATCGATGGAGCCCTAGGGCACGAAACAAACTTACCCCTAACCTACTTGGGGGCAATGGCTTCCTCACTTCGGAATCAGACGTACTCCTTGGTCACGAGCTTCACCGCCTCTTTGAGCTCATGACTAGTCAGCGCCACCAGGTCATTGGGACCGGCCAGCTGGCTCGAGACTGTAATCTGGCGATCTACCATGGCAATGCAATTCTGCTCATCCCAGCGGAACTAGTTCAGAGTTGAAGCGTCAAGCTGGCTCTGATTGTGCTTGGTGATAACCCACGTATCCAGCGAAAATAGGAGATGTGAGACCATCCTCGGTATCATGTTCATCACCTGGGGATTCAGAACAGTCTGAATGTGGTGGCAATCTCTAGAGGATCCGAAAATGATGACCCCTTCCAGTTCCTTGAGCCACCCTACCGACAGCCGTGGCTCAAACTTGCTTTCCTCCATAGAGGCTGCGCGAGGCCAGATATCATGAGCAAAAATGGACAAAGTGCATGCAAACCCAAAAATCAAAATTCGACTCAAAATTTACTTTGCAGAAAAAGTGGGGGAATTTGGAAACACTCCCCATTCACCCAAGGAGAGTACCATGCCTCTCTGATAGCGTACAGCCTAGAGTGAGAATCCCATTTCTTGTCTGACCTCGACAAGCCCCAGAAAACGTGGCACCTTGGAAGTGGCTGGAGGTAAAAGGTAGAGTAAGAGCTCCTTTTAGGGATGAGAGTTGTAGGTATAGAAGACCACCTCCAGGTCGATATGCACATTGAGGAGGACTGATAGAGCAGAGAGTCTCATCAGGATCATTACTCCGTTGGCGTTCAACTGCATCGGGTGAATCTCCGTCAGGCTGAAGAACTGGTAGACTAGGGGAGGAAGAGGAAACCGCAGCCATTCCAGATGCTTCCTCCCCTAGACGATGGAGCCTTCGGGGGCGGAGGAGTGAAGGTACCAGTCTACCGAGCCCTCGACCCTTTGTAAGGTGACTCTGCCAGGGAAGCAAAGTTGTCTCCTTACTGAGCCCAACTCAGAATCCGTGATGGAGCGGAGTTTCTGACTCTGGTTCGGAGCCATTATCGTGAGTGCGATCAAAGAGAGCAAAAGTTTTACCTGGAAGAGAACAGTGCGAGGAAATTGGAAGCATTAAAATTTGAAAAATTTGAAAAAGTCGTGGCACGAGTTGGTGTGCGCCAATATCAGTAACTGGGGAATAATGATGGTAATGAGCCACACGTACCCTTTGAATTGGCCAACTGGAGGCATAATTTCCCTACTTGATGGCTAGAATCCATCAAATAAGGAATTGGGGGCAGTTGTAGGGCCCACTCCTAGATCGCGCGCTACGTGGATGATTAAGTAGCAGAATAGATGGCAGGGGATACATCATTCGACACGTATGTAGGAGGATCGCTTAAAAGCCACATAAGTCGCACGTGATACGACATGGGCCCGTTGTCGCAGGCCAGGGCCGAATCCATCCCAGACCCTGGACAGGTTCAACCTAATCTAATTCTTACCTCGATAGCTGGAGGTCAGAAGCCTTGAGGGTGTTCCGCCAGAAGATCATTGGAGGCAGCACACTGTTCCAGACCCAGACAGAGCATTCAATGCAATCTTGGGTAGGTGTGCACATTGAGTAAATCATCCTGATAGGATGGCGGGTTGTCAAAGTCTCACCCTTGCCAGGCTCGTACTATAGAGGTCGGCCGAAAGCAGATCACAACAATGTAAGGAAAATTACGGTAATCACGGCTCGTGATTTTCGAAGTAAGTCATGATGAGAAATGGTACTCGATCTTGGGATTGAGAACCGATTGGTTCTCGGTTCCAGAATTAATAATATATATATATATATATCATACATCCCCTCGGTACAGGAGATATACATAAAAAAAATTTATAAGCAAAAACTTAGTATTTACTATTCAATCTCGGGAGTAAATGTTTGATTTAAGCATCGGAGAGTCTTTACAAGTGGCCGTCCCTGCCTCTTCGGTTTAGCTTGAGATCAAAAGCATTCTGAGATAGCGAATATACGTGGACAGTTGGTAAGAACAACACCAACAATTTGGAGACACGTAGACAGTTGGTAAAAATAGCACTAACACTTATAATATTCATAGAAATTGGATTTTATTGCTAAAAAATAAACATAGTTAAGAACTGAATTTATTGAAATAACTTATTCAAAAGATTTGTGATATTGCAGTTAAAGATTTCTAAATGCTAAAATAAAAAATAATAACACAAATAAAATAGAAAATTAAGATCAAAAACATCAAAATAAGAGAAATAAAGAATAGTTACAGGCGTTGATAATTGCGTTGTTCTTTTGCATGATCACTTTTTATTTTCCTTTCTTTTTAAAACAAACATTATATATTTTTGTTGGCTGAAGCGTGCAAGTATTGACATCAACACTTATTAATGCCTTTCTTTAGCAACGGGGCGCTTTTTATTTTTGGCTGACATCAGCATGTCCGTATCTTTCAAAACATTTATTCTGAATGTCGTATTCTTTTAATACATTTATCGATAACGTATTTTTTAAAAGTTCTTCATTTTTTTCCGTATATATGTAAAATCCCCTTTCCAATTCCTTTCTGAAAACGCTGTACTGGGCCTAATTTTCGCAATGAGAAATAATGTGTAGTTTTCGGAAGTCTATAAAAAAACCAAGCAAATGGCATGCGCCAATAGAGCCCATTCCAAAGGTCCATATACAAGCTTAGTTTAAACGAGACCCATTCTTTTGTGGAACATAGAGCATCCCGATTCTAGCCACAGAAAATTATAAAGTGACGTAGCAGCCTACATCTGTGACCCAAAGTTAAGGCCCAAAATTTTAAATTCAATTTAATGAACATTTCATTGGTTGGTAGAATGTTTTTGTGTATTAGGTATTGTAAACTTTTTTTTTTTTTTGAAATGTGTTAGATTATTTAGCTTGTTTATTTGAAGTGTGTTAGGTGAACAATTTATTTATTTGAAGTATATTAGGTGAACAATTTAAGTATGTTTAGTTGGTAGGTGCTAGGTGTATGATTGTAAGTTTCTTAGAATTATTTTATTGGATGGTTTAGATTAATCCTAAACTTGTATAAATTGCTTTTATTGGCAAGAGTTGTAATCATCCAATCTTCAATCAAAATCTTAGTTTTCTCTTCTAAATTCTCTTTGAGAATTTTGTTTATTTCTTTTCTCTTTGTGAGAACACAAGTTAGGGCGAAATCTAGCAACCTGCTGCGTCAATTGGTACTAGAGTCTACCTCTATATCAGACATAGCTTTCCTGTTACCGTCACCCTACACTATTTCCATAAAAAAAAAAAGTCCCCTTATTTCAACATTACCTTCGTTATCAAATCCTTACCATCACCTTCCTACAACAATTATTTACTATACATACACATATAACCCTTCCATACACTATTTTTATTTCCAAAAAAAAAAGGGCGTATATCAAGGTTTCCACCTTGGAGAACTTGCTTCATTCTTTTAAGGTAATATATATATTTTTGTAAGCTTTATTTTTTTTTTNGCCAACAAAATCCCGCTGTGGAAGAGTTCGTAACAAAGGAGTCTTTGGGTGCACTTGATAGAAGGTTACAGAATCTAGAGACAATGCTTACGAATTTAACTCAACACTTTCTTGGGAAATGAAACAACAATTATGAGCAACGAAGACGTGACGAAGTTGATCTTCTTAAAAATTGTAGGCGGCATCGAAATCAATTTTTCCAAGATGAAGATTCTAGCGAAGATGATGAGGGACTAGCTATGCCCAAAAACAACCAACGACTTCGGCAAAATGACTACTACATGAAGATCGAGATTCCGTAATTTAATGGTCTATTTGTGATTGAAGAATTCCTTGATTGGCTAGCTGAAGTAGAGAAGTTCTTTGAATATTGGGGTACGCAAGAACACATAAAAGTCAAATTAGTGGCTTCTCGACTCAAAGAAGGCGCGTTAGCTTGGTGGGATCAATTACAAGTGACACGTATTCAGCAAGGGAGAAACAAAGTTCACACTTGGCGGCGAATGAAACAATTGATAATCGAGCACTTCCTACCTCCAGATTACAAACAAGTATTTTTTAGTCGATATCAACATTGCCGACAGGCATATCGGATAATACAAAAATATGTAATCGAGTTTCACAAACTGGCTGCCCGAGTCGACATTCGCGAATTTGAAAGTTAAAAGATTTCAAGATTCATTGATGGACTTCGTACAAATATACAAGACGAGGTATTTAAACAATCTCATAATACTTTGTCTAGCGCGATTCAACTCAGTTTGAAAATTGAAACTCAACTCAACAAAAGGATAAATCGCAATCCAACAACTGCACAATCCTCTTCACCACCACAAAGATCTTATTTGAGCAAAGTGAAGGATATGGCAAGACCACACGATGAAGCAATAAGACCAACTCCTTCTCACAACCAACCAACCGCTCGACTACAAAGAGAAGTAGCCAATAACAACACTAACAACCCTTATGCAGTCCCGAGAGGTAATAAATGTTATCTTTGTGGACAAACAGGCCACTATTCAAATCAATGTCGTCAGAATAGACCCGTCAATCTAACCACACATGATGACAACGTCGAAAGAGATGAGACGTATTTCGAGAATGAGGAGTACATAGATGAAGTTGAACCTGAGGAAGTCATTTATGGAGATGAAGGTATTTCCTTGGTGATAAGACGATTGATGTAAACACCAAAGAAGGAAGAAGATATGCAACGACACAACATCTTCAAGACTCGCTGTACGGTTGAACAACGAGTGTGTGATCTTATCATTGATAGTAGGAATAGCGAGAATATAGTATCAAAGACTATGGTGGACAAGTTATAACTGCCAACCCAACCACATACTACGTCGTATCGCATTGGCTGGATCAAGGACGTCGGTGAAACAAAGGTGACACAATAATGTCGAGTTCCTTTCTCCATCGGTAAATACAAAGATGAGGTATTATGTGATGTTGTTGATATGGATGCCTGTCATATATTGCTTGGTCGACCGTGGCAATTCGATTTTAACACTATACATAATGGCAAAGCTAAACATACAGCTTCCACAAGGATTATATGAAGATTACTCTGGCTCCTCGGAAGCTACAAAATAACCAAACAACCCCCACCAGGACCAACCTTCTTTTTGTATCTAAAGAGACATATACTCCTACTAATATTCCTATACAAGTTCAAATATTATTGTCTGAATTTGAAGACATCGTTCCTGAGGAGTTACCCGCTAGCTTACCACCCCTGCAAAATATTCAATACCAGATTAATCTTGTTCCTGGAGCAAGTCTACCGAGTTTACCGCACTACTGCATGAGTCTTAAGTAGTATGAGATCCTACAAATACAAGTCTAAGATCTCCTCAAGAAAGGGATGATTAGAGAAAGTATGAGCCCTGTGGCTGTACCTGCACTCCTAACACTGAAGAAAGACGGAAGCCGGAGGATGTGCGTTGATAGTCGAGCCATCAACAAGATTATGATACGATATCGATTTCCTATCCCACGATTGGATGACATGCTTGATAGATTGGGAGGATCAAAGCCCTTTTCCAAGATTGATTTGCGGAGCAAATACCATCAAATTCGTATTCATCCTGGAGATGAATGGAAAACTGCATTCAAAATACATGAAGGACTATATAAGTGGTTAGTTATGCCGTTCGGTCTATCCAATGCCCGAGTACTTTCATGAGGTTAATGAATCAAGTATTCCAACCCTTCATTGGAAGATTTATCGTAGTTTATTTTGATGACATTTTAGTCTATAGTCAGAATGAGAAAGAACATCTACAACACTTGATCGAAGGTTTTAATATACTTCATAAGAATCAGTTGTATGTCAACCTGAAGAAATGTAGCTTCATGATTGATAGCTTAGTCTTCTTGGGCTTTGTTGTAAGTTCTGACGGAATCAAAGTCGATCAAGATAAAGTAAAGACTATCCAAGAACGGCCAATACCGAAGACCATTATAGAAGTTCGGAGTTTTTATGGTCTTTCAACGTTCTATAGACGATTTGTGAGAAACTTCAGCACTATAGTTGCACCGCTCACTGATTGTTTGAAGCAAAAGCAATTCCTTTGGACAGAAGAAGTAGAACAAAGTTTTGTTATTTTGATAAAAAAACTCACAAATGCACCCGTCCTTGCACTTCCTGATTTTGACAAAATTTTCGAAGTCAACTGTGACGCTTCTGGCATAGGAGTTGGAGCTGTTCTATCCCAAGATATGAAGCTAATAGCTTTTTTTAGTGAAAAGCTCAGTGAAGCCAGAAAGAAGTGGTCAACGTATGAACAAGAATTATATGCGATTGTTCGTACATTACAACAATGGGAACCGTATCTAGTGTAGAAGGAATTCATTCTCAACACGGATCATCAAGTTCTTAAGTACCTCAACAACTCTTTCAAACCAAATCGAATGCATGCTTGATAGATTTCCTACATCTAGAAGTTCACTTTCTCTCTCAAGCATAAGTCAGGACAATTAAATAAAGTTGCTGATGCATTGAGTCGCCGAGTTATGTTACTAACTGCTGTTCAAAATAAAATAATTGGTTTTGATTATTTGAAAGACTTATACGCTGATGATGAAGATTTCAAGGAAGAATGGGAGAAATGCATTAATGGAGTTGCAAATAAATATCAAATACATGATGGTTTTCTATTATTTAAAAATCGTTTATGTATTCTTCGAGGATCTCTCAGAGAACACATCATTCAGGAACTACACACAGGAGGATTAGGAGGACAAATGGGACGAGACAAAACTATTTCATTAGTGGAAGATCGATATTTTTAGCCACATCTTAAGCATGATGTCGAGAAATTTATCAAGCATTGTTATATATGCCAGCCTGCAAAGGGACAAGCTCAAAACACTAGGTTGTATATTCCACTTCCTATTCTTGATGGACCTTGGGAAGATTTGTCCATGGATTTCATCTTAGGACTACCGCGAACATAAAAAGGTTCGGATTCTATCTTCGTTGTGGTAGATCATTTTTCAAAAATGGCTCATTCTATTCCCTGTAAGAAAACTTCAGATGCTACCCATATTGCTCAATTGTTCTTTCAAGAGATTGTTCTCTGCATGGGTTACCAAGGACAATAGTCTCTGATCGCGATAGTAAATTCCTCAGTCATTTTTGGCGCACTTTGTGGAAGAGACTTGATACCACCTTACAATTTAGTAGCACTTGTCGTCCCCAAACAGATGGGCAAACTGAAGTCACTAATCGCACACTAGGTAATATTTTACGGTGCTTGATTAAAGAAAACCCAAGACAATGGGAGAATGTTCTACCGCAAGCTGAGTTTGCTTATAACAATGTGCCAAATCATTTCAGCGGTAAATCTCCATTTGAAATTGTTTATATTCGTCCTCCGTTGCATGCTCTCGACTTGGTACCTTTACCAAAACTTCTAGGGAAGAGCATTATTGTCAATTATTTGATTAATAAGGCGATTAATATCTATGAAGAAGTGAAAAGAAAGTTAGAAGAGTCCACTGTAAAATATAAGGCTAATGCTGACAAGCACAGAAGATTCAAGACTTTCAAAGAGGGCGATTTTGTAATGATTCATTTACGTAAAGAAAGACTTCCAACAGGAGAATACAATAAACTTAAGTAGAAGAAAATTAGCCCCTTTCGTATTATTCAAAAGATTAATGATAATGCATATGTTATTGATCTATCAGATAACTACACAATTTCTAAGACCTTCAATGTTCAAGACATGTACGAGCACCATGGACCAGAAGTCATACCTTGAGCAACTCGAGGACGAGTTTTTTTTTCAAGAGGGGGAGAATTGATGTAGTAGCCCACTTCCATGACCCAAAGCTAAGGCCCAAAATTCTAAAACCCAATCTAATGAACATTCCATTAGTGGGTAGAATGTTTTTGTGTGTTAGGTATTGTAGAATATTTTTGTGTGTTAGGTATTGTAGACTTATTTTTTTTAAAATATGTTAGATTATTTAGCTTGTTTATTTGAAGTATATTAGGTGAACAATTTGTTTATTTGAAGTATATTAGGTGAACAATTTAAGTATGTTTGGTTGGTAGGTGCTAGGTGTATGATTGTAAGTTTCTTAGAATTATTTTATTGGATGGTTTAAATTAATCCTAAACTTGTATAATTGTCTTCATTGGCAAGAGTTGTAATCATCCAATTTTCAATCAAAATCTTAGTTTTCTCTTCTAAATTCTCTTTGAGAATTTTGTTTATTTCTTTTCTCGTTGTGAGAACGCAAGTTAGAGTGAAATCTAGCAATCCGCTGCATCATAAAGGACTAAAAATTAATAGAAAAATCAAAACAAGAATAAGAGATCGATCTTCATCATCTCTTATATTGGATTTTTCTTCTTCTCCATTTTCAAAATATGTTTATTTCTGATATTTGTCTGACAACCTATATTTCGTATGTCAAACTGACTAAAATTTCATATTTATGTTGTTTTTTCAATATCTTATATATTCTTGTGACTTTCAAACTCAATTAGTTGCCTTTAGTTTAGAAGACAAGTGGTTATTTATTTAAATTTAGATTGTGAAATTTGACTTTCGGTTATGTTAGAATTTATGTGAAATAGAAAGTGACTTATGACTTTAATTTTAATGACGGGTATATAGATATAAAAATATATATATATATATATATATTTACAGTAATGTTGATTACATGTTTAAACTTAGTAAGATATTGCAAAGATATTAAATTATCGAGCTTATATGTCAAAAATTGACTAAACCAAATTACCAAATAAGGTTCGATTGTGGTGTGCCATTAACCATCAAATTAAAATATTCCTATTCTTATATAAGTTTAATCTAGTACGGTGGTAATAACGGTCGAGCCCGTGAGGTATTATTTCAATTATATAAAGCTATTAATCCTATGTTTTAGGGGATTTTATAATCTAAAACTAAACTTAACAAAACAGAAAAATGAAGTGTAAAACATAAAATAGATGGGTTAACGGTTTATTCGCTATCATTAAATATTTTGCCAAATTAACTACCAAATAATTTTATCTTCAATTATTATTCAAAATTATTAATTAGAGATGTCAATTAGCTATGTTATTTTTCTTTAGATTTCCACTAGATAAAACAAACTCTTTATCTAGATTCTATTAATTAGACGGCCTTGAATAAGTTCTCTTAGCTTAATCTAATCAATACATTAAGTTTAAAAAAAAATCAGTTAATCTAGACAATCTTCTCATAAGCTCAAAATCTTCAACTTAGGCATATTCTTCATCATAATTAGCAAACCACTTGTCTTTAATTAACTATAATTTACTGCTTATAATTAGAAAATCTAGACAATTGTGGATCTAAAGTTCTAATCTAGTTATAGAAATCTAATACGTATTATTTAGTTGCGCACCTAGATAATTCAAAATAGAATTCATAAACACAAAAGCATATCTAATACAAGCGATTTTGAATGAACAATCGATATATAAAATTGGAAAAATAATCAATTCAACATCATATCTAAGATTTTGAAATTGTGCTTAACCCAACGAAGACTTAATTAGCAAACTTATAAAATTAATTAGTGAATAAATTATGCTAGAATAACAAACCGAAGGGATAAGAAAAGGAACTAGAAAAGAGAATGAATAAAAGATGACGGCTGTGGCGTGACGCTCTTGGTCTCTAAGCTCTTCTTCTCTTCTTGATTCTCTCCCTCCATAGGTTTAACGATATTTTTTATAAGTCTAAGATCTCCAAAGAATGTTTTTATCTAACTAAGAAGTCCTATTTATCGAGAAATTGACTCTAGGGGTAATTTGGGAAGAAATGTCACAAATCTGGAGTCCAAACTTGTCAAAATAACTCGAGCAGGTGTTTTCCACTTTTTTTTTCCATTTCCTAGTGCCCAGCGCCCAAGTCCGGCGCCTAGGCGCCCACATTCCGTCAATTTCTCAGATTTTATAAATTTACCACTTCCAGTTTGATTTTTTGATTTGTACCCATTTCAGCTCATTTTTTTAGATGAATAATTTTTAGCCCTTTTCAGTCCAATTTTAGCGTATTTTTATTCTTTCTCCTTCAAAACACCTAAAACAAATATAAAAATAACATAAAAGGATGTAAAAAATAAAAGAAAAACCAACAAAATTATGTAGAGGAATTAATCAAAAAACTAACAAAATAATATAAAGGAACTAATCAAATAATTAACACATTCAAGCATTAATCAGGTTTAGTTTGGCTTCCTTTAACAGTTTCGTACCAACAAAACTGATCAAACAACATTTTGTATACATGGTTTAGTTAATAGTTTTTTTGCTTTCAAATCGACCAAGCTGACCGCAGACACCTTTATGTGAATTATAAGCTATAAATATGTTCTTATGTAATTATAATAAGAATAAATATTTATTTAAGTGATGTCATAATTTCCTTATTATATTTATTTTTTATATGATAATTTGTAATTATTTTGTTAATTATTAATCTCTACTAAAGTAAGGAAATTACGGAGATTTCAAAATTAATTAATTGGGTTTATAAATATTTAAGTAATTCTAAAATATAAAACAAAATTCGTAATTATTAAGGTACTAGGATTTTCACATACGAAATGTCCTATACAAGTTTATTTTCCCTCCATAATGGCTATTACCAAGGACTAAAAAATCAATATTTTCGACCAAAATATTGTTCTGAACAAGGTTTCGACATAGATATCATATGTAAGAAAAATTTGTCAGAACTTCGGAGGAAAAATTTGTCAGAACTTCGGAGAAATTTTGGGAAACTATTGGCAAATATCGATATTGATTTCGTTATTGAAAAATTTGTTCACAAAGCTGCAAAATAATCGTGTAAACATTGGGGATATATTGGTAACTTTAGTAAGTTCGTAATTTAAAATTAAAAAGAAAAAACTCATTTTTATTTCACTATAATTAGTTCAAGTACAATATATATACCACATATATACTAAAAAAAAAAAAAATCCAAAAGAAGAGATTTTCAAATCTATACATGATATGTCAATAATTATATGTCATGGTATCGTTATTGTTTAGACCAAGATTGTACTTCTAATACTTTTAAACCCCATAGAAATTCATTTTGGTGTTGACTTCATCTCAATACGAATAAATATAAAATATAAAATAAATATAAAATATTATTATCTTATTATGAATAAATGTAAAATATTGTTAAATATTTCTACTTCAATGTATTTGCAAAGATATTTTTCAATTATAGTTATATATTACAATAATTATTGACAAGCACACAATATTAAGCTACATGTATAATAATACTTTTTGTTAGAAAACTAATTTATTAGTGAATTGTTGAATGATTTCGCATTTTTAGTTTTATTAAGTAATATTATATTTTTAGCCAATTATTTATGAAAATAATTTTCATGATTTTTTTAGAAATTTCTGTCAATATCGTAAAATTGGAGCAAAGTTATTTCTATTGTACCAATATTTTCATCCTCGCGCGCCACTAGAAACCAGATACAAAGGCCAACTTCTCTCCCTCCTGGATTCGAAATGGTGTCAAGTGCATCTTCCTTGCGGGTTTACAAATCCCCAAATACCCAACAAGGCTTTGGCTCATTCACTTCATCCAAATCCTATATACACCTCGACTTCCTCCCGACAATTTTTCCTGCCAAGCAAAGCGTTAAATGCGCCAAGGTATTAAAGAGGATTTATATTTCCAAATACAAAGAAAAAAGGGCATTTAATTAAAGTCCAAAAGGCAAATGTAGGAAGTTTCTTGAGGGACATTTTAGTGGCCTTTTTTCGCACCTACCACATCTTGTTAATAAGAATGAAAAAGAAAAAATTATATCGTTAAAGGTGGTTTTGTAGAGTGTGAGAAATATAAAACTTGAATGAACTGTCTAAATCAGCAAAAAAAAATAAAATAAAATAAAGCAAATCTCGCAACGAATAGACAAATCTAACTAGACCATTTCCTTTTAGCTTTTGCTGGAAACAATGACCTGCTAAGGAAATTTCGTGTACCAGACATTAATGTTGTTGCAGTATGAAACTTGCATTTTCCGTACATTTTTAAAGGATGATCTATTTTTAAGTTTAAACAATGAAAAATAAGGAAAATGTGTGCTAGGGTACGTTCAAAAAATGGTTAATGTTTATTAATAATTAGATTTTCATCAAATTTTACTCACATAGTTTATTATACATGTGATATGAACTATGATCTGATATGCGCTCAAAAACGCACAATATCAATCTAATTACTTTAAGACAAATTCTCCTCATCATTTTACCCTGTGATTTTGCCCCACGAAACTCGATCGAAAGCAAGAAATTTGTCCTCTTAATTATATCATCCTTCTTTTTGATATTTTATTTTTTTAAAATCCACTCCAGCAATATTAAGATTCTACAACCCAGCTTCACGATAGTAAAGTCCAGTAATTCCCTCATTTTCATGCTTTTTTGTAATATTAAGATTCTACAACCCAGCTTCACGACAGTAAAGTCCAGTAATTCCCTCATTTTCATACTTTTATGTAATATTAAGATTCTACAGCCCAGCTTCACGACAGTAAAGTCCAGGATTTCCCTCACTCTCATACTTCTTGTCGTTTTCTTCTGGCCGTTGTCGTTTCTGATATTAGCTCTTTGTAACAGGCAAAGTCAAAAACAAATATCCAGCCAACGTATATACTATTGGCCCTCTTTTCAGCGAAAAATATAACCAAAAATACCATGATGTCCTCAAGTAATGAAGCACGTGCAGCACATGTCTACTTCTGTTAATGTAACTATGTTTTGAAGACAAGGTTATGGTTTAGGGACAATAAGCGTGAAAATCATGATAATGTTAGGAAATTTTATTTCCTTTATTGAGCCACATATTTTAACAATTGTATTAGGTCATATAATTTTTAAGCTGACCTAATAAGTGATTTAATAAGGTTAGGTCAGGATATCCAACCAAATATGAATACTAATATACATGCCATGTTAGTCACCTAGATAAGTGTAATGGATACCTAACAAGGGACTATATAAAAAGAATATTAGGATTGTCGTCCTCATCACCTTTTCATGTAGATACCTAACAAGGGACTATATAAAAAGAATATTAGGGTTATCGTCCTCATCACCTTTTCATGTATGCTCATTCTCTCTGTAGCTTACCATAAGTTACAGAGAGTTCTATTTGAGTATTTTAGGTATTAAGTTGTGTGAAAGACCAAACTCCCTTAGGCAAATTACAGTCACTTTCTAATGTTTCTGCCTTCAGTTCATCATCTAGACTATAGCATCTATCATGGACTCAGGTATACTTAATGAATCCATATCTAACAGTTTTACATGAATGGTTTAGGGTTTGTATTTGTTATTTGTAATCCCATATTCATTACAACAAGTAGTATCAAAGCGGAATTTCATGTTAAAATTAATTAGGTTTTTATATATATTTGTAGTTTTCGTAATTTATGCATATTTGGACTTTTTCGAGTTTAGACTATACATGCATGATATGTAATTTTACATGATTTATTGAGTATTTGATACTATGAAGATTAGGTTTTGGCTTTTGGATCATTCATATTTCAGATTTGGGGCCAAAAACATCAATTTCGAGTTTATTTTGATGTTTGAAGCCATCTAAGCGGATATGGAATTTTTCAGATTCATACGTGAACACTGTTTTGAGCACACTGATTCTGATTTTTGGTATACCGAAAACACTATTCATCTAGTTTGAATTTCAACAAAATTTTCAATTTTGGGTCAAATTTTGGGCAGATTTCGATAAGTTTTTACTTAAATCATGGAGTTTCAACCTATTTTCGATCTATCAAGGACTAGAACGACCCTTATTTGTCCGTTAAAAAATCTATTTAGTTCTAGGGCTGATAAAGTAACAAGCCAATTTCAGAGATCGAATCTGACAATTTAGTCACTGTTAGATTCGGTCGACCGAAAATGGCTTTTTGGTCCAACGAAAGCTGCCCAAAGCCACATTTCATTTCTGTGATTTTGGTCAACCAAATGGTAAACTAAAACCGGTAGAATTGATCGACCGATTCTGCCAGTAAAGAAAATTTCAATTTTTTGGCTATTTTTTAGTCAATTTTCGGGTATTTCAGTTAATTTTCTTTGCATCATTTGTCTTGTATGTTAGATTAAACATAATAAAACAACATGTTGCCAAAGTAACCTCTGTTATGTAGTTTTATTTAGTCTAACAGAAAAAGATGTTGTGGGTTTATTGTTAATACGGATAATTATCAGCCCAAAGAAAGGTAGTTATTTGGCATAACAACAAACACACCTATGATAATAAGTATGTGATGGTTGTTTAGTTTCCATGTGGATAATAAATCAGCTCAAAAGAAGTTTTGTTATCTGACATGATTTACCGTCAGTATTTAATTATTACACTTGAGAGTATCACTTGCAAATTAATATATCGGCCCAAAAGAAAGCCTATTAATGTTATACTAGGTATCTTGTGATGGTAGCCCACCTTATATGATTATGTGATATATGTGATATTTGCATATTTTTTTGATTTAATTGTATACCTATATATGACATTTAAGTTGTGAGCATAGTTAATTTATGGTTTTATTTTGTTCTCTGTTCAGTTTATTCTGCTAATATTTCTGCCAATTTGAGTACCATTCCTTTGCTTATAGGCACAAACTTTAAGGCTTGGAAAAAGAATATCATGATTGTACTGGGTTGTATAGATCTTGACCTAGTACTCAAAAAACACCAACCCGCTGCTCTTATGGAAGAATGTCCTATTGAGGATAAAAGAAACTTTGAGCTATGAGAAAAGTCTAATCGTATGAGTGTCATGATCATAAAGCGCTCTATTCTGAAAATCATACAGAACTCTTTGCTATAAGAGAAAAATACTAAGGCTTTTCTTGTTGCTCTTAAGAAATTATATCTCAAGAATGAGAAGGATGAGATAATTATTACCTTAGGGAAACTCATCTCAATGAGATACAACAGCAAAAAAGCCATAAGGGAGTACATCATGCATATTTCTCATTTAGTTGGCAAGCTTAAGGAATTCAAGTTAGAAATTAATAAGGATTTGCTTATGGCCTTAATTTTGCTTTCTCTTCCTAATCAGTATCGGAACCTACAGACCATATACAACACTCAAAAGGACAAATGGAATATTAATGAGTTAATAGCCATATGTGTTCGGGAGAAAGAGAAAATTAAAGCCGAACGGCCTAAAAGTGCTAACTTAACCACTATCTCTAAGACAAAAAAGAGGAAAATAAATAAGACTAAGGAAGTTATGGTGGCTCCATCTTCTAAGATACAAAAGATGCAAGATGTGCAAGGTTGCTTCTTTTGTGGAAAGAGTGGACACCAGAAGAAGGAATGCGTTAAGTATAAACCTTGGCGTGTTAAGAAGGGTAAACTTCTTATTTATATTTATTCTGAAGTTAATTTAAATTCTGTACCTAAGGACACTTGGTAGGTAGATTCTGATGCTACTACTCATGTTAGTGTTTCTATGCAGGGTTGCCTATAAACTCAGAAGTAAAGTGATGATGAAAGATTTATCTATATGGGCGATGGCCAAACAACTTCAGTAAAGGCCATTGGACACTTTAGATTATCTTTGAATTCTAGAAAATATTTGGATTTGTGTGAGACTTTTGTGGTACCGTCTTTAAGACATAATTTGGTTTCAGTTTCTATACTAGACAAATTCAGTTATTCTTGTTCTTTCAAAAATAATTTATTTAGTTTTATACTTTATTCGAATGTTGTTGGTACTGATATTCTTATTGACAATTTTTATATCTTAAATACCTAAACCTCTGTTAATGAAACTTTGCATGTTAATTCAAGAAGTACAAAATGAAAATTAACTAATGAGGACTCATTGATGCTGTAGCACAGGCGCTTAGGACATATTTCTAAAAATATAATTGAACGTCTTGTATCTAATAAGATCCTTGGTCCCCTTGATTTGGCACTTTAAAGTCTGCGTTAAGTGTATAAAAGGAAAATAGATAAATGTTAGGAAGTTAGGTACAAATAGGAGCTCTACCGTCTTAGAACTGATACATATGGACATTATGGTCCATTTCCTACAGCTTCTTAGAATGGACAATAATACTTTATCATGTTTATAAACGATTATTCTTGCTATGGGTACATATAATTGATTTATGAGAAGTCACAATCACTGGACATATTTAAGGTTTATAAAACTGAGATTGAAAATCAGCTTGATAAGAAAATTAAGGCTGTCAAATCTAATTGTGGTAATGAGTACTACGGTCGGTATGATGGATCAGGTGAGTAACGTCTATGGCCCTTTGCTAAGTATTTGGAATATTACAGCATCGTCTGACAATGCATTATACCTGGGAAACCTAGAATAAATGGTGTTACTGAACGACGCAATAAGATACTAAAGAATATAGTAAGGAATATGATTAGTCATTCCACCTTACCAGAATCACTATAAGGAGACACACTTAAAACTGCAGTATATATCCTTAATAGAATACTGAGCAAAGCAGGAGCAAAACCTTTTATGAACTCTAGACTGGGCAGAAGTCGAGTATAAGTCATTTACACATATAGGATTATCCAGCTGAAGCAAGGCCTTACAGGTCAAATGAAAAGAAACTGGACTCAAGAACCATAAGCTGCTACTTTGTAAAGTATTCTGAAAGATCCAGAGGCTATGAGATTTATGATCCCACAGTAAAGTCTTTATTTGAAATGGGAAATACCAAATTTTTTGAGGATATTGAGTTTGAAAGGGAAGATAAGACTAGAGACATTATTTTTGATGAGTAATTTATTTCTCTTCCTATAGTTTGCTATTGACAATGGTCAGGATACTCAGGATCTTATTCCTGACAATATTATTGTTCAAGATGTAATTGTTCCAGTACAAAACAATATTTAGGAGGTTCCTATCCCAGCTGAGGCAAATGCTTCTGTAGAGCAAACTCAATAACCTCAAGAACTAGTACTTTTAAGGAGGTCTACTAGAGAAATGAGAAGTGCGATTTCAGATAATTATGTCGTATATCTCTAGGAACATTAGTCTGATATTGGGATATTAAAAGATGATCCAATCAACTTCACACAAGTCAAACAAAGTTCTAATTCTCAAAAGTGGATCGATGAAGAAATAAAATCTATGAGAAATAATAATGTTTGGGATCTCATCAAATTGCCTGAAAGTTCGAAGCCCATTGGTTACAAATGGATATTTAAGACCAAACGGGATGTAAAAGGTAAGGTACGTCTTATCGCTAAAAGCTTCACTCAGAAGGAAGGAATTGACTCTAAAGAAACTTTCTCTCTAGTTATTTTGAAGGACTCATTAGAGTTATTATGGCACTTGTGGTACATTATGATCTAGAGCTTCATCAGATGGACGTTAAGACAACATTTCTCAATGGTGACATTAATAAGACGATATATATGATGCAAATAGAAACTTTGTATTGGAAAATCCAAAGTCTATGGTCTGTAAACTTAAGAAGTCCATCTATGGCCTCAAGCAGGCTTCCCGTCAATGATATTACAAATTTCACGAGGTAATTCTCTCATTCGGTTTTGAGGTGAATCCTGTGGATTATTGTGTATATCATAAGATTAGTGGAAGTAAGTTTATCTTCCTGGTACTTTATGTTGATGACATATTACTGGCAAGTAGTGATATAGGCTTATTACACTATACCAAGAGATTTCTTGCGAAGAATTTTGAAATGAAAGATCTTAGAGTTACCTCTTTTGTATTAGGTATACAAATATACCAAGATCGCTCTTAGGTTATCCTTGGGTTATCATAAAAAAGCTATATTAAGAGAGTACTTAGTAGATTTAATATGGATAAGTGTACACCAATAGATACTCCGGTGTCTAAGGGAGATAAATTTAGCTTCAGCCAAAGCCCTAAGAATGATATTGATAAAGAAGCCATGCAACAGTTTCCTTATGTTTCGGCTGTAGGGAGTCTGATGTATACTTAGGTATGATGGCAACTGGATCTTGCATTCATAATTGGTATATTGGGCAGATATATGAGTAATCTTGGAGTGGATCATTGGAAAGTAACAAAGAGGGTTATGAGGTACTTGCGGAGAACAAAAAAAATGCATGCTCACTTATCAGAGGTCGAACATTTTGGAGATCATGGGGTGTCTAGACAGTAAAAAATCTACATCGAGCTATGTCTTTTTTTAAGTTAGAGGAGCTATTTTCTAGAAGAGTGTCAAGCAAATTCTCGTAGCTACTTTAACTATGGAGGTAGGATTCATAACTTATTATGAGGCATCCAATCAGGGAATATGACTGCATAACTTTGTTACCTGACTGCATGTAGTAAATGGCATTAAGAGGCCATTAAAACTTTATTATGACAATAACTTAACAGTCTTATATTCCAATAGCAACAGGAGCTCGTTGGAGTCAAAACACATTGACATTAAGTTCCTAACTATAAGACAGAGAGTTCAGAGTTATTTAGTGTCAATTGAGCATTTCGGTACAAACTCTATGATAGCGGATCTACTTACCAAAGGCTTACCACCTAAAGTTTTTCACGAGCACACTGCTTGTATAGATGTTGTATTTTGGATGGTGTACAGTTTTAGTGGAGGTTTATAATTTGATTTAGATGCTTATTATGTGACACTTATTTATGTTTGTATATTGTAGTATTTTAGTTGAAGATAGTTTTCATTGCAGACTCTGTTCATTATATATTATATGATGCATTTCATATTTTTTTGCTTTTCTATTGTGGTTAACAATAAGGTTTTTGGTAATGCATTGAAGGGGAAAGACTAAGGTCGATCTTAATAAAGTTTCGGGTGGATTAGTTGGAAGTAGTCACAGCAAGTCATATTGCGTGTAATTTCCATGCCACATTCTATACTCGATCTATGTCATTCGGGTATATTAGTACAGTGATCATTGAAGGTTCTAGTTACCATCTAAATAAGTGCAACAATGAGTACTTTAGTTTCGTGATGATATGTCTAATGAACTGGATTGTAATTTTGAGGATATTCAGGAATAATATGGCATATTAATGACCATACTTTAGTTTTGCAATACAATTGTATTTGATCCATATGTGACCCAAGTGGAAGATTATTAGGAAATTAAGGCTAGGTCAGGATATTCAACTAAGTATGGATACTAATATGGATACCCTATTAGTCACTCAGTTAGATGTGATGGATACCCAACAAAGAACTATCTAAAGAGAATATTAGGGTTATGGTCCCCACCACCTTTGCATGCATACTCATTCTCTTTGTGGCCTGCCATCAGTTACAGAGAGTTCCATCTGAGTGTTTTAAGGATTAAGTTATATGGAAGACCAAACCCTCAGGCAAATTACAGTCACTTTCTGACACTTCCGCCTTCGACTCATCGTCCAAACTGCAATATCTATCATAGACTTAGGTATACTCAATAAATTTATATTTTTTAGTTTTACATGAATGGTTAGGGTTTATGCTTGGTATTTGCAATCCCATATTCATTACAACAAATACAAGGACCCAAACTAGAACATGGACCATTTCCAAGGGCATAGATAATTACCTGATAATTTATCTTTCAAATTAATCAACAGAGATGCATGATCTTTTTTTTTTTTGGAAAATATACTTAATGTCTTACTAAAAAAAACAGAGAGAGAGAGAGAGAGAAAGAGAAAGAGAGAAAGAGAGAGAATGCCTGATGTTTTCTTAAAACTTTATAGTTATCTTTCCAATTTATATATACATTTTCGGAGTAAAACTAAACTAGACATTATTCACGAATGATAACCCAACTATTAAGTACAGGATGTCATTTGATTTGACGGCCAAAAATAAGTGTCAAAATAGAAAGGGAAACTTTTTTACACGCTCAACTTTAGGATCTAATTACATGACATCATACACCATGGAGGACTTATCTCTTTACCACCAAATAGGTGGTCTAGTGGTAATGTGATTATCCTGGAAATTGGGGGGGTGGCTCCCTTAAGAGTCTTAAATGTGAGAATATTTACCTGTTAACTCAGTGCCCCGTCCTTTGCCTCCGGGATGCCGTTCTCGCTAGTTATTCAATTGAGGTTCAGCTGACTTACTCCACCATTCGATAGTGGTGACCCATCGATAAGGCCTTGAGGAATATTCTTGAATGAGGTTGAAACTGCTATGGTCATGCTCAAAGAAAATAACCACACTGGTTGCCCTCTCTTCCCTTTTTCGTTAACAAAAAAAAAAAAAAATAAAGTCCCATTTCTTTAGATACAGAATCACATTTAATTCCATGGGCAAAAAAAAAAAAAGCTATATTCGTGTCAAATTAATAAAGGCTAGAATTTTATACGCCCAACATTAGGGCTACTAACAGCACATAATACACCACAGACAACCTATCCATTAGGTACAGGGTCACATTTGATTCCACGATTTTAAAAAAAAAAGTGTCATATATTTTTGTCTGATTAATTAATAAGGGATTTATTATACGCCCAACTTTAGGGCCTAATTGCAAGACATCATACAGCATTTATAACCCATTTATTAGGTACATGGTCACAGTCGCATTTGATTCGACGGAAAAAAAAAGTTACAGTCCCAATTTTATAGGACGTCATACACCACTAATCTACTAAGTCCAAGGTCACATTTGATTCGACGGCAGAAAGAGAAAAAAAGATAATACTCATTTCAAATTAATAATGGAACCTTTTTTAATAATTACTAATAACCAATCTATTGGTTATACTTATATTCGTAACAAATTCGTAAGGGCCGGGAAGGTTTGTATCCGCCAAATATTGGACCTAATTTACTAATTTTGACATAATTTATGGCAAGTCAAGATTACTTATCAATCTTGACCTGGTCCTATTAACCTAAAGTGTGATGAACAGCATTTTATACTCAATTTTTGGGACAACCATTAAATATAAATGTATTTTTGATTTTCATGGTAAATATATCATATTTTAAGCACATACTATTATTAGTTTATAATTTTTATAAGATTTCGTCTACGTATTTACACTGTCACTCAAAACTTTGCCGAATTTTATTGACATGGTTGATTGTAAGATCAAATACATAGTCAACCATACTCATCACCGCCCAGTCTTTTATTGTGTTTTTCCTTTTATTTATTTTCTTGTCTCCAAAACCAAAGTAGCAGCTATTATGTCTATGCTTAACATTACGTGTAACGTATTAATCTAAATGACAACATCCCAAGTAATGTAATACATTGATCATAATATTATTGCTGTTTATAAATACAACAAACTAATTTCAATATATTTCTTTAAAAAGATAACTAATTTAAATATATATACCTACCATCGTTTAAAACAAAAAGAAAAAAGAAATAGCCATACCCACAAACATACTTTATAATAATTTAACACAAGAAAAATAATAGATGTACCTTTAGAATTTCGTGAACCTTTCGATATTGTGGTAAAACTTCTAGACTTGTTCAAGTAAAAACTTTATGTAAGACAAGTTAATGGGTTAATATATATATATATATATAAAGGGAAAAAATATTATAAAAAAAAACAAAAATGGGAGAAAAATGAAAGGCGCAGATGATGCCGGTCCTCGTTATACTTTGATGTAGAGCGTGTACGTAGTAATAAAAAGAAATTTATTAACGCGTCTAAACACCAAAAACCCAACTCATATACCAAAACGTAAACCAAAACTTGGTTTTCTTGATTCAATTGAAGAGCGTACTTTTACCACTTCCACCTTTGACGGTTTGGATTTTAGGATTTTCAAACCTTCAACGGTCAATATTCAAATACACTTAATATTACAAAAACCACATCTTTTCTCTCTGTTTTCCCCCAGTTTGAACGCTTTTCTCTCCTTTGAAATTGAACGCCGTGTGTGAAAGCCCACAATATTAACATAGAACCCACAACAAACATATATAAAGCTATATGTAATCTCCCTCATTTTTCCACAAGCCGAAAACTAACAATTCAAGATCAAGAAAAAAAAAAAGATTTATTTAGCTCGCTTGTATTGACCCTTTTCCATTGTAGCTTTATCCTTTTCTTTACTTTCATATCTGATATATCAATTATGGTCTTGGGTTGGAAAATAAGAAGGAAAAACAACAACCACCATGGCCACAAGAAGAACCTCCAGGCCATGGAGGTCGAGATCCCAAACCATTTCCTCTGCCCAATTTCTCTCGACTTGATGGGAGACCCAGTTACATTGTCCTCCGGCATAACCTACGACCGCGAAAGCATCGAGTCGTGGCTCGAGTCCGGGAATTTCACTTGTCCGGTGACCAACCAGATTCTCCGGAGCTTTGACCAAATTCCCAACCATTCTCTCCGTAAGATGATTCAAGAATGGGGTCTTGAGAATCAAAAGTACGGCTTCCAGCGCATCCCAACGCCGCGAATCCCGGTCGTTCCGATGGAGGTTTCCGAGACTCTACTCAGCGTCGAGGCTTCGGCAAGGCGCTTAGACTTGTTGGGATGCCAAGAATGTTTGAAGAAGATACAGAAATGGGGCGCAGAGAGCGACCGGAATAGACGCTGCGTCGTGGCGAATGGCGCGGCCGACGTACTTTCGATGGCTTTCGAGTGCTTTGCAGCCGATTCGTTCGAGAAGAATGCAAGCGTTTGCGAGGAGATATTGTCTGCTTTGAGTTGGATGTTTCCGATCAGGGAAGTTGCTCAGAAACACTTGGGATCCGAGGCTTCTCTACGTTGCATGGTTTGGTTTCTAACACGTACCGATCTTTATGCGAAGCAAAATTCTATCTCGGCATTGGAGGAGCTTCTTTCTTATGATAAAAAACACGTGGAGGTACTATCAAACATCGAGGGAGTACACGAAATACTAATAGAGTTCGTCCGACAGAAAATCTCTCCGAAAATTACAAAAGCTGCCCTTGTGTTAATCTTCCATATGGTTTCGATTCCGGCTCTCGAAAAGGTCAGGTCAGCATTTGTTGAGATGGGATTGGTTTGTTTAGTTCTGGAAACTCTAGTAGAGTCCTTGGATGAAAAGAGTGTAAGTGAAAGAGCTTTAGGTGTTCTGGATGGTCTTTTTGGGTGCCAAGAAGGGAGAGCAAAGGCTTATAAAAATGCTCTCTCAATACCAATATTGGTGAAGAAGCTCTTGAGGGTTTCGAATTTGGCTACCGAGTTTTCGGTCTCGGCGATTTGGAAGCTTTGTATGAATGCATTAGTGGAGCAAGATAAAGAAGAATTAAGATCATTGGTTTTGGTTGAGGCTCTTCAAGTTGGAGCTTTTCAGAAGCTTTTGTTGATTATTCAGATCGGTTGTGGTGAGGAGACGAAGGAGAAAGCCACTGAGCTTTTGAAATTGTTCAATCCTTATAGGCCTGAGTTGGAATGCATTGAGTCAGTAGATTTCAAAAGTCTCCAAAGGTCCTTTTGAAAATTTTGGACGAGGAATTATTGTTATTATTATTTTTTTTCCTCATATTTGGTTATAATTAAATATGTAGTTCTTTTACTTATATGTAATTACGCGTAAGCAAATCATACCGTATTGAAAATAATTGAGTGAAATCATAGATATCGTTCATGGTATTCGAGAAAAGAGATTGATTAATTAATTAAGTAGAATGGTATGGCATAAACATTTACCTGTTTCCATCATTTGGTACATGATGAACTCTTTTATTATTAGTCAGGGCCAAATTAATATAAATCATATAACGAGAAACCAGTCGAAACAGCTGAAGCTAAGCCTAGCGCTATATCCATAAAATGAAATTCTCTACTCATGTCAAGTTAATAATTCATTGATATTTGAGAGTATTTTAAAAAGAAAAGATCAATTATAAATGGTCACGTAGCTAGTAAAATCTGTAGAAACTCATACCAAAATTTTCCGCATGTCCATGAAAAACGTCCACACGTAGCTAGTACTGGTACATCAAAATAATAATAGACATGATTTTTATGTGTTTCTTCCTTGAATTGATCAAGCGTTGATTGATGGATCTTCTAGCATGCGTGGGTCAATAGAAAGTATTGTCACAGACCAATTAACAACTTTTTTTTTTTTTTGTCCCAAAACGCACCTATTAATAGTTTCTCTTCTGAAAACCCCAGCTAGCATGAAAAGGAAATGAGAAGAAGTACTTATGTTATGGCCTTTCTCGCGGTGATTGACCGAGTACACTGGGCGCATTTGTGCAAAGGAAAAGAAAAAGGTTATTTTCATAATGGATTTTTTTTTTTTTGAAAATTTCATATCGGAATTTAAACATTAAGAAGCAGTAAAAATTAATATAAGATAAATGATGTAAAAGCCTTGAACTTTATTAAGGTTATTTTGGTAAAATTCATAATATTTAGAAAGTTAAAAACGATTTAAAATGGTGAAAATGGAATTACTTTCGAAATTAGACTTAAGTGTGTGAATCTTTCGAAAATTGGGGTCAATCGGTGATTTTTAAGGGCATTTTCCAAGAGAAATTGAGAGGGAGCGACTGTTTTGAAAGTCTGGAGAAGTCAAAACCTAAATTAGACCTAATCCACAAAATTTTCTAGCTCTCCCTCTCCCTCGCGCGCGTTCCATCTCTCCTCCTTTATTGTGCTTTATCGAAGCTCGCAGCCGATGTGCCCACCTGTAGTCAAACTAGGGCTAGCAATTTATGACATAATACGATAATATGATTCAAAATCTATACGAAATTAGTGAATTTGAGTTTGTCTTAAACAAGTTCGAGTTAAAATTAGGTTAAATATGCAAATACGTTATTAAACGAGTCGGTTCGAGTTAATCTACTAATTTGAAACTGACTTGTAATGACCCATTTATTAAATTGGGTCAATTTCTGCTCAATCTTATGACCCATATAATACCTCTTTAGAAATAATAATATTTTTATTATGTATGTTTGGGTTTTTTTGGTATTTTTAAAACTTTATTATGCATATATATATTGAGATTTTATGTATTTTCAATTTATTTTTTATAAATATTTGTGTCTGAAGTTTACAAAATATTTATGAATAAATGAAATAGGTTAATAGGTTGTGTCGGCTTAACTTAATCCGAAAATGATCTATTTAAATAAACAAGTTATACAGGTCGTGTTGGATCCCTATTTATATGTTTATAAACCGTTCGGGTTTGGGTTAAAATTCCTATTATGATTATTAAACGGATCGAATTCAGATTAAAGTACATGTTGTTATACATAAACATTGACATAATACGAATACGATCTATAGTCGAGTTCAGGTTAAGATACAAACTGTTATACATAGACATTGACATAATACGAATACGACTTGTTGACACCAATTGCTACCCCTCAATCTCCTTCAGCCACCTGCTGCTATCAAAGCCTGCAAAAATTCCGTCTCTTACTTATATTAAAAAAAATAACTTATATTTAGGGGAAAAAAAAAATCAATAGAAGCAAAATGAACCGAATTATTGAATTTTTTTTATGAGAAACACGGGTAAAATTTTAATTTATCAAAATTTTGGCAGCAAAAGAGGGATACAAATTGAATGTTGTTAACGTAAAAGATTTGAAATTTCAAAAGGCTTAGGAGGACATATTCCAAGGTGGTTCCGCCATTGATTTGTTATGATCAATTTTATTGTTATTTATCAGGGCAAAATTAATTTTAAAATGTTAGATAGATAAATTGAAACAGCTGAAGCTTAGCCAAGCGCTATATCATAAACTTAAAAGTCGCTACCCTTGTTAAGTTAATGGTTTATTGATATTTGAGAGTACCCTAAAAGGAAACGTAATTCTAAATGGTCACCTAGCCAGTGAACTCTATAAAAACTTGAACCATATTTTAGACTTGTTTTTCTCTAACAATTTTATAGAGAAAAATACCGTGTTCATGAAATACGTACACACGTAGCACTGGTACATCAAATTAATAATGGACATGACTTTTTTGTTTTTCTTCCTTGAAGTAATCAAGCATTGATTGATGGAACTTCTAAAATGGGTTAAGAGAGAGTGTCACGCACCAATTAATAGTTTCTCTTCTGAAAACCGTAGCATGAAAAGGAAATGAGTAGAAGTACATATTTTATGGCCATTCTCGTGGTGATTCACATGTGGGCGTAGGAGAAAATGAAAAATTAATTGACTACTTTCATAATGGAAAATTTTCTGAGAGAAAATTCATATTGGAATTTAAACCTTAAAATTAAATGCAGTAAGAACTTATAGGATAAATGACCCTAGGTATATACTAGTCTCGAAACTATCATAAAAGTCTCGTTGTGGTCCTAAACTTTAGATATAATTTCACGTTAACCTTTTAGATATTTATTCCATCAGTATTATGATAAAATTTAAAGGTAAAGTAACAATTTTATACAAAATTATGTTGAATATTGGTTCCTAAACCGTTAAAAATGACTAAAAGGGAAAAACTTTACTAGGTAAGGATCAAAATGAGAAATTAAGTCTAGAGACTGAAGTAAGATTTTAGCAATATTTTAGGGACTAATAAGATTATTTATCCTAAATTATAATTTGTTATTTTTGAAAGAAAATGTGAGTCAATTATCGTACCAGCTAGTTATTCTCAAGTTTAAATGTCATTGAAATGTAGGAATTATATATTCATTATCATCGTATATATATTGTTGTGATATAAGAGAGAATATATTTTTGTAGTAGACTATAACACTAATAGTGCGGCACAGTCACGCCATGTTTAATTGTTGAAAATTTTTCGGTATTTAGAGAAGAGTTTGGAAAAGAAATATAAGACCCCCCCGGCGACCCCCCCCCCCCCCCAAACAGTTTACAAACTGCATTTTTCAATATTTCGTACACTAATTTTGAATAGAGAAAAAACGTATATAGCTTTGTAAATGCTAATGGATATCTTTGTCTTTTCTCCTCACTCTTTGATGGCATATGTGGTCGTCTGTTTCTGGATGAACACGAGTACTGAGAGTTTCAAGGTTTTGCTTTAAGTTCAAGACATGGCACTAAAAAGAGTTGAGAAAATTTCATTTTTTATGGTAATTGTAAAACCCCTTAATTTTTAGTCAGCGCGTCATGGTCTTTGGACAATGTTTTTCAAAAAAAAATTAAAATTTCCAATTTGGGCTTAAGTGTAAGAAATTTTGGAAGAGGAACTACTAGGACGAATTATAAAGAAAAGTTGAAAACCAATGACTTATGTACAACTTTTAAAAATTGCACAGCCATTTATGAGCGAACATATGGCCCGCATCAGTCTCCTTCAGCTCGCCTTCTCTCTCCTCTCTTATAATTTTCCAGTGAAATCTGGCCAAAAGTGCCGATTTTCGACGAGACTACAACAAAAACCCTTCTCGTTGTTGTTGAGTGCCGCCACTAGTCAAAATCAATAGCTTGATGCCAGACGAAGCTTCTGCCACAGGTGTTATCGCTTGAAAAACATTCGTTCGCTGCTGGTAATGCGTGGAACTCGCGACTATTTTTCTTATATTGGCGAGTTTTTCGTTGATGTTTCGCTATGAAATTGATCTCGTTCAACTCGTTTCATCATAGGCAATCTCCTGGTAAGTATCTCGTAGCTCGATTTTGCTACATTTGATTTCGATCTCATTGAAAATTTTTTAGTATATTTTGTTTCGGTGTTGACTTTTTGATAGAACCACTAGATTATAAAAATAATATAATTTTTAAAATCTACGTTGAAAATAGTAAAAAAAAAATTAGATATATATTGACTATGTTTTGAAATGGACACGAAAAACAAAATCGAACTACTTAAATTTTATGCCTCAATTTGTGTATCGTGGGCCAAAGCCCAAATTAGATAAATTATATATCTAACCTAACTATTTTGGGTGCTAAGAATTCAGAAATGAAGTCTATTTCATAATTTGAAGCTTCAATTGAAAATCAAAATTTCAAACCTATCGATTAAAGGTTCGAAAATGACACTTGATCCTCTGAACGATACCCAAGCAATATCAAACGTTCTCTATAGCATTGTAAAGCCATTTAGACACTGGATTGAGGTAGAGATTTGATTACTTGATTCTAAAATTAGTTTACTTTATAAATTTACATATTTTTAATGAATATGGAATTTCTTGAAATAATTTGTGAAAAATTATGTTTATTTCTATTTTTGATTTGATTTGAGATATAAAATGTCTGAGAGGCATATCAAATTAGTTGGCGTGTCATATATACGGTTTTGAAATATTTTCTGCAGGAAATTAGATTTTTGAGTTTTGATCAAAAACGGCCATTATAGTGCTGAAATTTAAAAAAAAAATCCAAAATGAGTTAAGAACTCAGTTTTGAGGACTAATATTGTTTGAGTAAAAAATGTTGTATGGTTATTTTGTAATTTTGTAGAAATGGTGTATATCCTTATTCTATCATTCATATAGCATTTGCATGCATTTATACATTTACGCAGCTGTCAAACTTACGGTATCCTACATTGGGTACTTGGACTTACAATTGTCTCTTTAGGTGACTCGGACTTACGGGTGACTGTTAAGATACCTCAAATATCATGATTGCATATATAATTATATGTTGGCTTGAATAGATATGTACTAGTTTTGATGGATGTTTTACAATGATTTGAAATATTTGAACTATTAAACTGGGATTTTCACTTGAATTTTATGAACTATTTTGAATGGACTAATAATCATGCATGACTTTCAATATGAGTATATTTTTTATGTATAAAAACTTGTAATCGATGTTCTACTGGGCATTAGCTCACTTCTCTTCTTCTCTTTAGGTGGAACTCAGTATGATTTGGACCGGAAGAACTAAATCGAGGCATTGTAGGCTTACTAGTTTGTTTTTATTTTAGTAAATTCCTACGAGACTTGTGATATATTTAGATCTGAGAAGGAATTTAGATTTCATTTTAACTTAGTAAGCTTAATTGTGGTATTTGGACATGATTTGTATTACCTATGCCTATATTTGGGCATGAGATGAATGCTCGATGCATGAATATTAAGTAACTATTTTTATTACTATCTATGTTTAATGAGTGATGCATAACTTTGGGGTTTTATTTCAATTAAATATTTTATTGAGGCTAGTTTAGAAAATTAAAGTTCTTAAGCACTTTTGAATTATTTTTAAAATATTTTTTGGCATTTCTACTTTACGAAATACCCATTCTGCCACTTACGACAAGGCCCACTCCTGAAAATGACCGATAGGAACTTTTGTAAGCTGAACCCACTGAACTTTTATGAAGAACACGATCTCATAGCCACACTGAGATGGCTTAGGGAAGTTTAGAAGAAATTTGACACCTTGGTAGTATTAGTAGAGTTTAGAGTGGGCTTTGCAATATACTTGCTTTAGGATACTACTAATCATTAGTGGAAAACAATCAAGTTGACTCAAGACACTACCACTATGACTTAGGAATAGTTTGATATACTGTTCAGAGAATAGCATGCCAATGATGACCATATGAATGAGATGCTGAAACAGTACAATAATTTGTATCAAGATAGTATGATTGTTGATGAGTATTATGCTAAGTTTGTTGAACTTTCTCAATATGCCCACACACCAGGAATTCATTCGAGACTTTAAGTGATTCATTTCAGAACTAACTTGAGGTTAGAGATTCGCACAAGACTTAAACTATTTCCAATCACTACCCTTATTGAGGCTTATGGTACAGCTCAAAGGATTGAGACTACATTGATTGGTGATAGTGGAATTACTGGTAGATATAAAAGGAAAGGTAATAACTGAAAATGAAGAAAGAGCCAAAGGCAAAGATAGGGCTCATACAACAGTAGATGCAGTGGTAGTTTTGTTTTATCAAGCAGTAGATGTTTTTCTCCGTATTACTACCACAATTGCGGTCAACATGACTATTTTAGAAAAAATTGGTCCCAGCATTTGCAGACTACTCTACCAATCATCAGAGGACCATAGGGAAGTCAAGCAACCTCGACACCCATCCCTAGTTAGTAAACTAGGCCTGCTCATTTCCAGAACATAGCTTCGATTTTCAACTCTCTTATTCAGCACCAATATTATCCTTAAGGTTCTACCTACACCACAGGGCACCAAGCCCCTCAAGTATTAGGAACACAAGGAGGTTATATGCAATCCAAGAACAGTATTCTTAGATCTAGTAGTAGCCATCTAGATAAAGACAGAGAAAACAAGGAAACGAAAAAGCTCAAGCCTATGCAGTAACTAGGACATAGGGATATATTTAGCTTGGACCTAGAGTGGTTGATGCTATGATCTTACTTTATCACTCTTAGGCATATGTGTTATTTCCTAGCATGCTGGTTTGAAAATTGAAACTTTTGATCTAACTTTGAACCTTGATATTCCTTTGGGAAATGTTATGGCATGTCTACTATATGAAACTCTTGTTCTGTCATCATTAATGATTGTGAATTATTGGCCAATCTAATTGTGATGCTTATGGATCAATTTGACATGATTCTTGGTGTCGATTGGTTGTTCAAATATCGAGCCATAGTGGATTATCATAGAAGAAAAGTGATTATTCATTCTTAAGATGGGCATTCAGTTGTGTATCAAACTGGTTTGAATCCAATAAGATCTAGTCCTCTTTTGAAAGTGTATATTGGTGGGAGAAAGAAATTGGAATGTTAAGGAAATCTAATTACCATTGATGGTGAGATTGGAACTGCAGATCAATATCTACAGATATCAGTGATTAGCAAGTTTTCAGATATTTTTCTAGAGAATTTACCTAGATTACCATCTGACAGAGAGATTGAATTCTATATTGACTTAGTTTTTGGAACTCAACCAATTTCTATTCTTGCTTATCGAATAGCTCCTATAGAGATGACTGAACTAAAGGAACAACTAAATGACCTGTTGTCGAAAGAGTATATCAAGAGTAGTACCTCTCCTTGAGGTGCTCTAGTGCTCTTTGCTAAGAAAGCCTATAGTACACTTAGACTTTGTGTGAACTACAGGAAACTAAACCAACTTATAGTAAAGAATAAATATCCTTTACCAAGGATTGATAAGTTATTTGACTAACTCGGTCTCAAATTTTTTCCAAGATAGACTTGAGGTCTAGATATAACCAATTGAAGATTTATAAAGAAGATATATCGAAAACAATATTCAGGACTCAATATGGTTATTTTGAGTTCCTACTTATGCTTTTTAGATCGACGAATGCACCTGCAGAGTTCATAGACCTTATGAATAGAATCTTCAGGCCTTAGACAGATTTGTGGTTGTGTTTATTGACGACATCCTGATCTATTCTAAGACTCAGGAAGAATATGCTAGAACACTTAAGGATTGTATTTCAAACTTTGAGAGATCATCAGTTGTATGTCATGAGATCTAAATGTGATTTATGGATGACAAAAGTTAAATTCTTGAGGCATACGATTTCTCAAGATTGTATCTCAGTTGACTTGCCCAAGATAGAATATATTCTAGAATAGGTTAGAGAAATGTTACTGAGGTGCGGAGTTTTCTCGCTTTAGGAAATTATTATCATCGTTTGTGGAGAATTTCTCGAGTATTGTATTGCCATTAACCAAGCTAACGAGAAAAAATGCCAAGTTTGCTTGGAAACGATAAGTGTGGGACAACATTCATGAAATTGAAAGAAAAACTAACGAACGCACTTATTCTGATTGTACCTATTCTGATTGTTCTTGATAATAGTAAACTTTACGCGGTGTATATATCATGTATTAAAAGAGCTGTGGGAAGAGAAAAAAGGAAAAATGAACTGTGGTTAATTTGCCATTTTTTATGGGCGATGCGGAAGGTAGGGCTCTGGTGCGGACAAAAAATTTATAGCCATTAGATGTTTATTGAACGGTGTATAAAAATCAAATACAGTCTTAAAATAGACTTGATCTCACTTGATAAAACGGCTTTACCATTCAGGGTCCGGGAGGACATGACTGAGCATAATCTCCATTAATGGCTCTTCAATCTCCTATCCTTCACCCTCTCTTCCCCAATTCTCCTTTTCGCTCACCCTCTCTACTTTTGGCACCTGCACTAACAGTCATCGCCATTACCATCGCCGACAACGACAATGATCACAGCCTCTTCCTAAATGCTAATGAAGACTATCGGGGCAAGAAAGAACGATGAGGACCATTTTATAAACAAATTGGGAAAAAGATCATAGAGCTCGGGCCCAACTTTTTTGTGCACAGAAAAAAAAGCATATGAAGCATGGAAGACGAAGAACTCAAAATCCTCAAATGGTTGAACTCCATGGAGAGGGGGGGTGGTCCGTTAGTATATGATGTGCACACAACGCTTCATTCCCAGTGCTTGTGATGATTTACAGTACACACCAGCCGAAAAAAAAAAATTCTCCGTAAGTTTTTGAATCTCAATGTCCACCAGTGTTATTGATGCGGTTGTCCATTTATTGTGCCGCTATCAAAATTATTATTATCATCATCTCAACTTCCCAGGCTATGAAGGCAAATACAACATTTGTTTGTTATGAAAAATTTTTCTTTCATTTTTGTTTTTCCAATGGGAATTCGATCAGATTCCAAAATGACAGTGTCAAATTGGTTCATACTGTAATTTCCAGCACCCATTATTCTGGCCCATTTTAAAGGAGGATGACGATTAACCTGGATATAACAATTTTTCCACCACTTAACTCCAAAATCTCTTGGGGGATCTTTTTTCATTAGCTCTGGTAGGAAATTAGAAACTGATCTCGTCGTGTTTACACCTTTTTTTGTGAGCATGGGTAAAAAGTCTCTATATGGGAGTGTAATGTAAATTACATGCGCTACAGATGTATACACCTTTTTTTGTAAGCATGGGTACAAAGTCTCTATATGGGAGTGTAATGTAAATTACATGCACTACAGAAGTATACTCGTGTCAAGCAACCTGGCATGTAGGGCTAAGAGTCACAGGCCTACTGTAGCCTCGCTTTATTTTTTTTTTCAAAATACAATACTAAATCGACCAGATTTCTAATCAATCAAGTCGTATCACAGTCTAGACAGTGCAGCGAATTAAACAGCTTTGAACTACCAGTAAATCATGCTATAACACGAGTAGATAGATGATTTTTAACTCCAAAGTACAAAAACATGCCGCTCAACAGAGTTTCACTTCCCCAAAACACAGTTCGATAACATTGGCTTAATCAACTCCCAATCTAATTTATGTAAAATAGCACACGACTCGTGAGAAAAGCCTACTGGTTCTTGTACCGCTTCTCCACCTCCTCCAAAGTTTGTATATCCTTGTAATATTTAGAAATTCTGTATAGGCACCTGCAGGAATATCCAGAGACAATTACTAAAGCATTGGTTTAAGAACAACAGTCGATTGTGACAAAGCTTCCAAGAAAAAGGCAGTAGACTGCTTTCCAACATACCAGTAGAGAAGAACTGCTACAACACACAGAATTACATTCCTTTGAGCTTTGTAGATCTGTGTAACATATCGTTTGCAGAAAGGGTATCAAGATTAATATCATGTAAGAAAATGGCATAAGTGCAAGTAAGATTCAAGGATCAATCTTGATGCAATAAACTTACCTATCGAAACAAAATAGAGAATCAAATATGCCTCAGAATTTAACATTTTACTCTTAATTGAAACAGAACTCGAGACATAGATTTGTTTGCATTTTCCAATATGCCAAAATGCATGTTATCTATGTCTGTCCATGTGCACTGCACATATAAAAATATGAGTGAATGAAAGAGGGTTTGCAAAAGGGCTGGGTAAAGGCAGATATGAAATCTCCATCTGCTCCACTCTCATTATCAACAATCCCTATCCACAACACCCCCACGATCCAAATCCCCACTCAGTACTTTGATGATTGAAATTAAATTGTTGCTGCCCCACAATCACACGCAATCATAGAGTACAGTTGTTGATTGTTTCTGGATAAGAAACACAAATTTTACAAAGGAAAAAAGAACATTTCAAAAACAAGAAAATGATCATGATAAGAACACCAATACTCTGCAGCTAAAGAAGCTTGCAAAATATGGTCAGAACTGAATTCCATCCCAAAGGAAAAGAGTCATCTTAAAACTAGCAGACAGTGACACAGAAACCAAAGAAAAGCTAAACGGAACACTTCTATTGAACCTTGGATCTAATATATGCACCGTAATCGTAAAACCTGTCAAAAATATGTGAAGAGGAACCGATCCCAATTCTACGCATGTTCAACCCGACCCAAAGAAAAGACTCATCCTGAAACTAATCATGTGTGATATGTTAGTTACTTACCATTCAAATGGAATACCAACTTTCTCCAACCCTATGCCAACAAAGTTGAGCCAATTGGCATGTAAAAATTTATTCCTCACCACTTCTACAAAGACAAATGAAGATGAAAATAGAGACATAAAAGGCCTTTTTTAGCTAGGCCTACAAATGTTTTCCAGCTCAACAACACAAAAAAAAAATATATATATATATGATGACATCATGAATCTGGATTCCTAGATAGACAGTACTGACTATGAGAGGATTTGGCAAACGAAAATTAACTCCTCTAGTGGTCTTCAAAACGCTGAACTTTGCACCATTATTGAGTTACAAGCTTAGTCAACATATAAATGAGGATGAATTTGAAAAATCAACTTCCAAAGATTCCTTAAAAACCTCTTTTGACAGTTTTAAAGATCCAACTATAGCCTCAAATATCAGTTACGCCTCTAATAGTGCCCACCACATATCAGAGAGCTTTGTTTGGACAGAAACCTTTAAAGCCACTTACCTAACCAAGAGAAATTCTTCAAAATTAAATTTCCCATGCCTAGGCCAAACTTAGTCAAGAAACCGAGTTCCGTACCACCACTGATCTTTGAACCCATAATTCTTGGCTTTTCCATCCAATGTATATCAATAGCTTCTCCTTGAATTCAAAATCATCTTATCCAACATTCTAAAATGGGACATAAAATAAATCAGGATACTTGAAGAACGGTTCTAATTGACTCTTTTCCATCCATCCAATCTTTGGGACAACTTATCAGCCGATAGAACCAAGCTTCACAGGGCTTTACTAACAGGGAACTTGAAGAATAAAAGTTACTGAAGGCTAAACCCGTATTCCGCATATCCAAGATTTCAAGTTACTTAAGGAAGGCCAACATCCAATAACTGATTGCAGTAGGGTTGAAAATGGCATAATGTCCATTTATTTTCTTTTAAATTGCATTCTAGCAAAAAGTCATTTTATTTCTTTCACTTTGAACAGCCAGCTAAAATACAAGATCTTACACAAGCATCAAATCAAATCCTTATTCAAGGGAACAAGATTTATTACTCTGAAAATTTATTCAGAAATTTCCCCAGACGCTCAAATCATAAAGTTGTTTACAACGTAAACATCTCTGATTGAAGACTAAATCATCTCTTATTTCTCTCCTACTTGTATGTGTACATGAATATTCACATACCTTGATACTCCTATCAAAATTGGCTACAAATCAACTCAATTATAAAAAATTAGAGATAAGTTTTCGATAATCCGACATTTCTGGCGTAAACAAAACGATATTCATCAATCATAATCAACATTTGTTAAGCATGATAGACATACATCATGACTATTAACAAAAACCAAAGTCAGGGAAATTATACGAAACTCACTGATTTTTCATAGCGATCTCTCTCAGCGGCCGTACAGATCTCAGAGGTGCACATCAACCGATGCTCGTTCTTCCAATAGATATCTGCACTCAATAAAGAAGAGAGTTCAACAATCTGAGAAAGGAGCTCAAAATTCCTAACCCTAACAGATCCATCAAAAATTGGAAATTTTCTCGGATGCCAAACAGAGTCTAACACGCTCTCTCGGGAAAAGGGGGGTTTTTACCAAGGAGCTGGAAACCGGCGAAGGGAACGATGAAGAGGGAAGGTTGGAGGACGAGGGAGACGAGGGAGACCAAGCGGTTCTTGAGCAGCTTAGGCGAAGGGAGGGTTAAGAGAAGGGCCAAGACGGCTTCGGCTGCCACCACGTACGTCAGTATCATCCATTGCAGCGCCATTTTCGTCTGGGTTTCACTACCTCTTCTTCTCTTCTCTCAACTTTACTCTCTTTTATGTGTGGAATCCTCCTTTTGTCTGAGTTTGATACATGGCTTAATCACGAAGGTAAAGACCCTCCAAAATATTCTTGACAATTTTATTTGTTTATTTGGCTGAAAATTACCGATTTCTTCTCCTCAAAAAAATAAAATAATAAAATAATAAAATAAAAACTATCTGATTTCTGCTTCCAAGATCTTTAACGGAACCGTGTTATTCCACGCGTGGATTTTATTTTTGAAAAATTTAAGCCAATGATAAATATTTTAAATTTAATTAAGTAGATATTTATTTTTTTATTAATTTTAGTTTATTTTTTTTCTTTTGAAATATGAACGTATATATGTTCCTTTTTCTTCGCACAAAAAAGGCTTAAAAAAATATGCAGTCAAATTAGTGGACTTGGGTAATAATGTTCTAGGTGGCTCTTCTCATTTGAGGAGCACCAGGTGCGAACCAAATCCCTCTTTCTCCCTCTCCTTTTAAATACTAACTCCTCTCCTGTTAAAACTAATTTCTAATATATAATCATTAAAACGATTGTATTGAAAAATAAAAAATAAAAAACCTTGGTACTATCTACATGTACCAGTCAGTTATGCGTGAAAGAAAAAAAAGAAAAAAAAAAAAGAGATACAAGTACCAGTCCATTATACGTGAAATAGTAACATATACCAATATAAGTGTTATTTTATGTAAAATTAATTATTTAGGCACAATAGATAGAAAAATTATCACACATGTGACCTAGGGTCTCTCTAACATGGCTTTCAAAATCTTTTAGGTCCAAAAAATTACTTTTAATAGTATTTGAATGATTGTCAGAATTTTTTTTAAATTAAAAAGCTTTTTTAATGAAACATATCCCGAGTAATTTTTTAGAAAGATGTTTTTAAACTTTTATTTCAAGAAATAAAAACTACCTCAAATAGGTCCTTAATTGATAACTATTATTAATTTTGTACTATAATCAAATAACATTAGTCAATTCATGTCTAATTATGTTTTTTTGTTTCCTTCTGTTTGTGCATAACTGCATATTGTTGTGTGTTGTGTGTTATGTGTATGTTATTGTGAATTACTGCATGTAAATTGAGACCATTCTTTATTTTTGTCTAAAGGGAACTACATCCATGATCGAACGTCTATTAATTTTAGCATTATAGCATCATTAGTCAGGCTACCCACGGGTAACCTTATCTTGCTCGCTTTAGTTGGTTTCCCTACAAATCTGGAAGTTTCAAAGGGACAGCACCCCTTCAATCCAATTATTGGAGACAAAATTCTAAGACTAACAGCCTAATTTGTAATTAGTGGTCCGAACTACTTCGATCTACTAGACGTATATCGATGATCTTTTCAACGCATGACAATAGTGAAGGCGATAACCTTTTCTTTTGCACTCACTTAACATTCTCCTCTATGTTGTGTCTCCTCTATATCATGATCAATCATTATCATCATGGATACGGTTTGCAGGGCTCCTCCCAGTCAACATCTCCAGCGTAACAATTCCATGATAGATGTACATAATATATTGTTAATCCAAATACAATCTTAAGATCTATCATGTCAAATTGTCAGGAAAAGAGTTGTTAAGAGAAAATTTGTAACTAATCTAGATCCACCGTGTTTAATAGTAAAAGATGAGATCACGTAAGTGGAAGCAATTAATTAATTAGAGGCTGAGAATAGAAGATCTTCCATAGCCAAAATACTTTATATATGCTCAATGAAAACTCTCTCTATTGATAGATATAGAGAATAAGAGCACACGTTCTATTTGACTTGAGAACCAAAATCCTTATAGTTATGTCCTTATATACTAGTAGCTAATAGAGATTCCATTAATCCTTATTGGACTAGGATTAGGCAACTACACATTACAGAGTCCATATTAAAGAGGTAATTTAATGAGTTCAAAACTAGATTACTTAATAGCCCCACTTAATTAGACAACCATAATATATAATTGTTATAAAACTTACAGCCCCATATTAGGTCAAACATGTAAACCCAACAACCTCCTACTTGGGCTATATGGATTTTTCCTAAGACAATTATATAATAAAAACTAAAGTGTGTACTTTATTGCTGTCTGTTAAGAAATTACTCTTTGAGATATTCTGAACCATTTGTATATTAACTTTAAAATAAAGCGGCCTTTATTGTACTTAGCTAAACCCGTCAATGATTACTAAATCAATACACGTAATGATACTATTCAAGTATGGATGTGTGATATGAAAATTACACGAAAAGTGATATTACATACCTATTTTTAATTAGTTCTTTATGATTCCAACGAACCAACCTTAGTATTTCTTTTTATACAAAACTGTAACTTTATGCAAAATTGCAGATAGAAAGAAAATAAAATATAAATTTAGAGTATAAAAGAAAACCATCACTATATTGATATCAAATAATAAATGTGTCTGTCATAAGAGAACTCATAAAATCTAACTCTCACTAATTCTGAACATCTTTAAATGGTACAACACCCATATGAGCAGTATGCTCATGAAACACCTTAGGCGTTAGACTTTTAGTGAGCAGATCTGTCAATATGGAGTTAGTTCCGATATGTTCTATAGATACTAGGTAACTCTAAACTCTTTCTTTAACAACTAAACACTTAATGTTTATATGTTCAGACTTTGACGAGCTTCTGTTGTTATTAGAATATAGAACAACAGCTCTATTATCATAATAAATCTTTAATGGCTTTTCAATGCCATTGATAATTCGTAGCCCGGTGACAAAATTTCGTACCTATATCCCTTGATTCGATATCTTATGACAAGCTATAAACTCCACCTCCATAGTGAAAGAAGTTATGAGGGTCTGCTTAACATTCTTACATGATTCGGCTCCCTCGGCAAGCAGGTAAATATAGCTTGAAGTAGATCTCTTATTATCTGGGCATCCAACATAATCAAAGTCGAAATACCCCATGATCTCCAAATGATCAAATCTCCGATAAGTGAGCATGTAGTATTTTGTTCTCTGTAAATATCGTAGAATCCTCTTTGTTATTGTCTAGTGATCCATACCAGGGTTGCTTAAATATCTACCTAATACTCTAATTATATATACTATATCTGGACCCATACACACTTGAGCATACATCAAACTCCCTATTGCAGATGCATATGGGATCTTCTGTATTTCTTTAGCTTTAAACTCATTCTTGGGGCATTAAATGAGACTAAATTTATCATACATAGCAATAGGTGTATCTCCTGGTACATATTTGCTCATGTCAAATCTATCAAGCACCTTTTTGATATAACTCTTTTGTGATAATCCAAGTATACTCTAAGAGCGATCTCGGTGTATTTTAATCCCTAATATAAAAAAGGCGTCCCCAAGATCTTTTATCTCAAATTTGTTTGATAGAAATCTCTTAGTTTCGTACAGTAAGCCTATATCATTGTTTGCCAAAAGTATGTCATCGATATACAAAACTAAGAAGATACATTTATTCCCACTGAACTTGTGATAAATACATCCATCTACCGAATTTTTCTCAAAATTGAATGAGGAAAGAACTTGATGGAACTTATGATACTATTGACGGGATTCTTATTTGAGACCATATATTGATTTCTTTAGTTTACAAACCATAGACTTTGGATCTCTAGTTATAAAATTTTTTGGTTGTATCATTTAAATTCCTCAATATCACCATTGAGAAATATAGTCTTTACATCCATCTAATGTAACTCCATATCAAAATAAGCTACTAATGCCATAATTATTCTGAAAGAGTCTTTCGAAGAAACTGGAGAGAAAGTCTCCTTATAGTCAATGCATTTTTTCTGAGTGAAATCTAGGCAACTAGACAAACCTTATGTCTTTTGATATTACCTTTAGAATCCTTTCTAGTTTTAAAAATCTATTTACAACCAATAGGTTTCTTTCCCACTGGCAATTTGATGAGTTTCCAAATGTCGTTGTCTTTCATGGATTTCATCTCATCTTCCATAGTAACGATCCACTCTTGGGAATTTGAACTTTGTTTGGCTTGAGTGAAATTTGATTGGATCATTTTCTACTCCTATATCAAACTCATATTCTAGGAGATAGACGATGTAATCTTCCAGAATCGCATTTCTCCTTTCCTTAGTAGATCTCCTTAATGGCATTTCCTTTTGAGATTGTTAAGATTGCTCTACAGGAGCAACTTCCTCATGTGGGATAGGGAGTTACAGAATATTGTCTTGAATTTCTAGATTTACTTCTTGAATAATATCAAGCAAAGGAGTCTGATCACCTTCAGTAGCAACTGTAGGAAGAGAAACAAATTCCTCCTCAAAGACAATATCCTTTACCTTATCTTTCTCCCCAAACTCAACATCCTCAAGGAATCTCACATTACATGTCTTGAAAAAAGACCTATTAAAGGGATCATAGAATTTGAAACCTCTGGATCTTTCAGCGTAACCAACAAAATAGTAGCTTATTATTCTTGAGTCCAGTTTCTTTTCATATGGCCTGTATGGTCTTGCCTCAGCTAGACAACCCCAAATATGCAAGTGCCTAATATTAGGCTTCTTGCTTGTCCATAGTTCATATGGGGTTTTACCTACTTATTTGCTAGGTACTCTATTGAGTATATAAACTACAATCTTAAGTTCTTCTCCCCATAGTGATTCAGTAAGGAGGAATGACTGATCATACTCCTCACTATGTCCTTACGTGTTTAGTTTTGTCGCTCAATAATACTAGTCACACTAGGTTATCCCGATATTGTGTATTGTGATACGATTCTACATTCCTCTAGGTACTAAGCAAAGGGTCTTGGATATTATTCATCGGATCCATCATTCCTACCGTAGTATTCACCACCATGATCAGATTTGACGACCTTAATTTTCTTGTCGAGTTAATTTTCAACTCCAGTTTTGAAAGCTTTAAATATGTCCAGGAATTGTGACTTCTTAGGAATTGTCTATGAACATGATGAAATACTGTTGGCTATTCCATGAAGCCATAGGGAATGGACCGCATATATCAGTATGTATCAGTTCTAAGATACGGAAACTCTTGTTGGCGCCTAATTTATGTACATCTGCCTGTTTGCCTTTAATGCACTCAACACAAACTGTGAAGTTTATGAGGTCAAGTAGGTCAAAAATTCTATCTGACATAAAGACATTATATTCTCTGTTTAGAGATGTGTCCTAATCGCTTGTGCCATCACATAGAAGAATTCTCAATAGTTTTGCATTTTGTATCACGTTTCTCAACATGCAAGGTTTTATTAACTAAGGTAATAGTGTCGACTTTATATAGGTTATCAATCAAAATACTAGTCATAATAATAATGGAATTTTGAAAATGACTAAATTTATTGTTTCCAAATGAACAAGAATAACCAGATTTGTCCAAAACTAAAATGGAAATTAAATTCTATCTAAATGACGGTACAATAAATGTCTCATCCAAATCAAAAAATAAACTGGAACTTAAGTGTAACTTAAATAGACCTATTGCCTCCACTATAGCTATATCGTCGTTGACCTTATAGATATACCTTTCAGCATCACTTAGTAGACAGCTCCTCAGACAACCCTGTATAGACATACTTATGTGAGTAGTGGTACCGGTATCCACCCACGAAGTATGATTGGGTACATAAACAAAATTAACCTCAGAACAGACAAAATTGAGAAGCTTACCCTTCTTTATACACCAGGCAGTATATTTGGGACATTCCTTCTTCACATGTCCTGCCCTTTTGCAGAAGAAACAAGTTGATTCCTTATCTTGTTTCTTCTGCACTTTATTATGTGAAGTTCCAAATTCAGCTCTTTTATCTTTAGTCCTTTTTCTTTTCTTATCTTAAGAGGTTATTGCTAGGTGAGCACTTTCTATTTTATCTTGCTTTAATCTATCATCTTCTTGCACACACTAAGATATGAGCTCATCAAGACTATTATTCTTTCTGGGTATTGTAACTCACTTTAAATTGATTGAATTATGGCGAAAAAGATAGTAGGACTAATTGCATGAGCAAGTCATCCGACAGCTCTAACATAAGTGCCTTTAGTTTTAAAGTCAGGTTGGACATATCCATGATGTACTCCTTAATATTCCTTTTACCCTTATAACGCATAGTAAGCAAATTGCTCAGCATGGTACTTATTTCCGCTTTTTTATTCTTTTGGAAGCATTCCGCAATTACATTAAGGAACGCCTTAGCATCATCAACCTCTAGCAAAGCGCCCCTAATGGTCTCAGGTATGGAATGTTTGATGATTATAAGACTCATGCGATTAGAACATTCCCACCGCTCAAAGTTCTTAGTATTCGTAGCAAAGCGCCCCTAATGGTCTCAGGTATGGAATTTTTTATCTATAAGAGTAGTAGGTTGTTCTTTCCTGAGTGCAAGGTCTAAATCTATCCAACTAAGCACAATCATAATGTGCCCTTTCCACTTCTTGAAATTTGTGTCATTAAGCATAGGAATTGAATTCAAATTAGTAAATATGTTTGAAGTAGAAACTGAACAGAGAAAAAAAGTAGAAAATAATAACTCACATTAATAGCATATCATAAACTAAGCGTACAAAATAAGATATACTAGCATGACATACAGCAAATAAATACATAAGGTGGGCTTACATCACTAGATACCTAGAACAACATCAATAAGTCTTCTTTTGGCCTAACTTATTAACTTATAAATAGTACTCTTCAATGCAATAATCAAATATTGATAATAAATCCTATCAGACAGTAAATCTTCCTTTGGATTGATTTACTGTCTATATGGAAACTTAATAACCATCACATATCTATTACCATAGGTGTGCTCATTATTCGACCAATAACCACCTTCTTTTGGAATGATAATTATTCGTATAAATAATAAACACACAACCATTCTAATATTTCAAAATAAATAACTCTACACAATAGAGGTTACTTTGGTAACATGTTATTTCAACTCATCTATTTCAAAATTTTTAAACAAATAGTGCAAAGAAAATAATTACCAAAGTGCCTAGAATATTAAACTAAAAATTTTAATGCATAAATATTAATGGATGCTCGATTGAGTTTTAAATATTTTTATTAACTCTTGAAGCCAAATAGAGTTTTTAACGGATAAAATATAGGTCGTATTGAGAGTTGAGTTGAAAAAATAAAAGTGATTAATTAAGTTTTAGGTTGGAACTTGTTGAATTGAGTCGAAAATAACTCAATTCTACCCAAAACCAAGACCTTGAACCTTAATTAGGTCAAAATTTTGACCTAAAAATAAAATTTTCTAAACCCAGTGGTGGCATTGCGGTGCCACCGCGACTTAATGGTGGTGCTGTAAGACCACTCGCATAGCGCCACGGTGCCACTGCAGCTTGAGTGTGGCACTACAGCACCAGCTCTCTGTTCTGGGTACCACAGCACCACCAATGTGGCGCTGTAGTGCCAGATTTCGACCTTAGTGTTAATTACCTAGTTTCAAAATTAGGTAACTCAAATCTAATGTGATTTTTCACCCTTATTTACAAATTTTATGACCCAAAATGTAGAATTCAACCCTCAAACAGTTAATATCTCAACAAAATCATGAAAAATTCATCAATCATACATGTTATATCTAAACCCTAGAAAGCCATATAGGTAAAAATATCACAAAATAGAGACATGCATGATTATCCTAAGCAATTTAACATGATTTCTTGCTCCTGATACCACTTGTTAGATATACATAATGGATTTTTAAATTAAATACAATCCTAGGATCTATTATGCTAAATTGTCAGGAAAAGATTTGTTGAGAAAAACCCGTAACTAAGCTGGATCTATCGTGTTTTGTAGCAAAGGATGAAATCATGTAAACAGAAGCGATTAATTAATTATAACCTAAGGATAAAAGGTTTTCTACGGCCAGAATACTCTAAATATGCTCAATGAGAACTCTCTCTATTGATGGTGATAGAGGAGAAGAGCACACGTTCTATTTGGCTTAGGGACCAAAGCTATTATAGTTATGTCATTATATAATAGTAGCCAATAGATTCCTCATCAATCTTTATTAGACTAAGATTAGATAACCACACATTACAAAGTCTGTTGTGTGGTCTAAAATCCTATATGTTGGTCAATACCAAAAAGGAAAAAGTTGACCAAGTGAACGTGTCAGGTCACATGAGTAAGATTAAGTGCGACCTCCTTTGAAAGAGTTAAGTGCGACCCCTTCCGAAAGAATTAAGTGCAACCTCCACTGCATAAGTTAGTACAACCTCCTCCGAACGAGTTAAGTGGGGCCAGAATGAAAAGGAAACTAGACTAAGTTTCGTCAAACGGGTAACCTATAAAGAAAGGGAAACAAAAGTTTCTCTTTAAAGATCGACCAGTCATCTCATTTAAGTGATTATCCAGTTATATTGTTACTCAAATTGTATTACCCGATTATACAGTTACCCATTCTCATAATTAGGAAATATTGAGCTATCCTCACCTATATAAAGGGTGTTCAATGTTTCAGTGGGGGATCTTTGGACTTCTTTCTGATCTTTTTGGATTTCTTAAACTCTTACTTCTTCCGTCCGGACAACATATTGTAATCTTGAGCTCTTGTAATTCTCTAGAAAATAGTAAAAAACAATGGAGGTAGGCTCATCTTTTTTTGGGCTGAACCACTATAAAATTCTTGTCTCTTTGTTTGCTTTGATTAATTAACCATTTTCACACACAAGCCACATTTTGTAATTTTTCCAAATTTATTGTTGACAAAACCTCCGTCAACAATTGGCGCTAGAAAGAGGGGTATTCTGGCAGAAAATTGTGTCCATTGCGCTTCTTTCAACAATGACAAATACCAGAAACACTACCAGAAACACTGGAATTAGCCAAAATTATCCCCAAAGTACCACTGCTGCACAGGTAGATCCTGCTTAGGATCAGCCTGCCGTGACCGCACCGGAAAATATTGTCCAGAGACAAGATCGTATGGAGGAAGTACTGGTGAACCTTCAGCAAATTACAAGTCAGATTAATGACTCTCTATGACGACTTGCAGAGGGACAGATGCTAACTTCACCACAGCATGAACTTCCCAGAGAACGTCCTGCTCAATAACTTGAGAGAGTAATTCAGATCCTGGAGATAGGGAACCGCGACCAACCTAAAGCCCAGCAGGAGCGTCGAGGAGATTGTATCTCTAAGGGAAAAGGCAAGGTCGTAGACTTTCCTCTGGAATCTGATACTGAAAGTTCGAGCACTGATCGTGATCGTGGGCAACCTTCCCAGAAAGCAACCATCAATCATGATTATCTAGACAACGAGCAAAAATATCAATTGAGGAGTTTCTTTGAAAGGATCAGTAGGGAATCTCGATAGAATTCTACAGACCTGAGACAACATCTAGATCAGCGACGTAGTCAGGAGTGATCCACATCGCATCACAATGACCAAAGCTGATCTCGTCGCACTGTTTCATTGGAATCCCTAAGGTCGCAGCACACCCTACCTAACCAACCTGCCTTATATCGTGACAATGATCAGAGGTCACTCCTACCACTAGTAAGAGAGAATGTTCTCCCTCTGAACATCGATGTTCATATTCTAAGGATTGCTTTATATACACTTGCTGGTTAGGACGATGAGCTCGCTGATGGGTATCGTCAATCGCCATTCAGCGAGGAGGTTCGAGCTGCCGCCTTATCTGCTGGATTTAAACTTCCCACCATAAACACTTTTGATGGGAAAACTGATCTACAGGACCATATGGATCACTTCAGCCACCTAATGGAACTTCATCATGTTGATGATCATGTACGTTGTAGATGCTTTGCTGTAACTCTTACAGGAGCGGCGAAAAAATGGTTCCGAGGACTCAAGTCTGATTCAATCTCATTCTGGCAACAGCTTTAGACTGCATTCTTGAGACAATCCCAGGCCACAAAGAATTTTACTGTTCCACTGATAAGTCTGTCTGCTATTCGGCAAGGCCTGGAGGAAACTCTACGATCTTACCTAAATCATTTTATCTCAGAGTTGGCAAAGGTCAATAACCTGCCTGAGGGAGGAGTCTTAATTCTAATGATGGCTGGGGTACGACCAGAAACTAAACTCTGAGAAGAGTTACTAGAACAAGAATGTAGAACCCTTGAAGACTTCTATCGAAGAGTTGGTCGACATCTAAGGGTGGAATCTTCACACGAAAACCTTAAGACGACAAAGGGAGGAGGAAAAGATGCTACCAAAGATGCGATTACAAACAACAACAATAATAATAAGAAGTCGAACAAAAGGAGTAATGAACAATCGACTGAGAAGAATCCCAAATAGAAAAAGCAGGAGATTCCAAGAGCTCCCATGAGGTTCAATAATTATACTGAATTGAACACACCCATAGATCATATCTATACGGTCACAAACTAATAGGAGTGGTATCGTCAACCGGAACCTATGAAAGGAGATAAAGCGAGGCGCGACCCCAACAAGTTTTGTCAGTATCACAATGACATTAGACACGATACCAATAACTGCTTTGCCCTGAAAGATGAGATCGAAAGATTGATTAAAGAAGGGCGACTGTGGTAGTACTCTAAACAGAATAATGAAAGGCGAGAAGAAAACCGTCAGCGACCTCCAAAAATTCAGCGCAAAGTGCGAACTATTTTCAGAGGACCGCACGTTGGGGGAGATTCCAAGAGAGCGCAGGATGGGTATGCACGAGAAGCTCGGCAGCAGCCATTGACCAACGTCATGCACCTCGAACAGTGACCACGAAAGCTTCAGCAAATACCAGATATGGATATTACCTTCACGGAACAAGACGTGAGGGAAGTCTATTATCCACATAATGATGCGTTGGTCATAAAGATCAATTATGGAAGCACACAATTATGGCGAGTATTGGTTGATAACGGAAGTACTGTTGACATCATGTATTACGACGCTTTTAAAAAGATGGGGTTAAATAAAAGCGAGCTAAAGCCCGCCGTCACTCCACTCTACGGATTCACTGGTAACAGCATAATGCCTATGGGCATGATTGAGTTAATGGTCAACATGGGAACCTATCCTAGGGTTTCAATGGTAATGACCTAATTTTTTGGTTATAGATTGCCCCTCTGCATTCAATGTAGTACTGGGAAGACCGACACTGACAGAACTTCGAGCAGCAACATCGATCTATCATCTCGCTGTGAAATTCTCGACTCAACAAGGAGTAGGCGAGGTGCGTGGCAACCAATATGATGCGAGGACTTGTTATAACAACTCTTTAAAGCTCACAGCAAAGGATGCGACACCTCGCACAATGATGGTCTAACTACAAAAAGAAGCATCAGGCGAAACGTCCGTCGAAGCGTCAGGTGAAACGTCAATCAAAACGACAAGCGAAGACCTGACTCTTGAGAAATCAATGGAGAGGTCAAAATTGGACCCATTGAAGACTTGGAGGATTTACTATTTGATAGGTCCTCTAAGATTTTAAAGATTGGAGCGAGGCTTCAAGAACCTGTGCGAGCTTCATTGGTCGCTTTTCTGGAATCTAACTTAGATGTCTTCGCATGGCAACATTCAGACATGATCGGGATCGATCCAAATATCATATCCCATCATCTTAATATAGATCCAACAAAGAAGCCTGTACGGTAGAAAAAAAGAGCTATGAATTTAGAACGCTACGTCGCGTTGAAAGAAGAGGTAGAAAAGTTGCTCGAAATTGGATTTATCAGAGAATCTTTTTATCTGAACTGGCTTGCAAACCCGGTTTTGGTAAAGAAACCCAACGGGAAGTGGAGAACGTGCATCGATTTCACAGATTTCAACAAAGCATGCCCGAAGGCCAGCTTTCCCCTTCCAAGAATCGACTAGCTTGTAGATGCGACGTCGGAGCATGAACTCTTAAGTTTCATGGACACATATTTTGGATACAATCAAATCCCGATGTACGAACTAGATGAGGAGCATACCTCGTTCATCACTGATCGAGGATTATATTGTTACAAAAAGATGCCCTTCGGACTCATCAATGCAGGAGCAACCTACCAGCGTCTTGTCAATATGATATTTGTAAAACAAATTGGCAAGACAATGGAGGTATATGTTGATGACATGCTGGTGAAGTCGAAGAAAGCCAAAGATCATATCAAACATCTTGATGAGATGTTTAAAATTCTTCGAAAGTATCAAATGAAGCTGAATCCCCAGATGTGTGCATTCGGGGTTGGATCTGGAAAATTTCTGGGTTTCATGGTTAATCAGCGAGGTATTGAAGCTAACCCTCAGATGATACAAGCGCTGATTGATATGCAATCTCCTTGCAAACCCAAAGATGTGCAGAGCCTGGCAGGAAGAGTGGCCGTATTGAGTCGATTTGTATCCAAGTCGACGGATAAGTGCCAATCATTCTTTGAAGTATTGAAAGGTTCGAAGAGGTTCGAGGGGATGGGAGAATGCGAGTAGGCATTCCAGGAATTAAAAATACACTTGGGTTCTTCTCTACGCTTGTTGAAGCCAAATCCGGGGGAAGAATTATATTTATACCTCGCTGTTTCTAAATATGTGACAAGCGCTGCGTTAATTCGAGAATATGAAAAGATACAGCGACCAGTGTACTACGTAAGTAAAAGACTACTCGATGCCGAACAAGATATCCAGAGATGGAGAAATTGGCATTAGCACTCATTATCGCATCCAGGAAACTTCGATCTTATTTTCATGAGCACACCATCAAAGTTTTCACGAACTTTCCATTAAAGCAGGTTCTGCAAAAGCCTGAGGCATCCGGACGACTACTTAAGTGGGTAGTTTAGTTGAGTCAGTTCGACATCGATTTTCAACCCTGTACGACGATCAAAGGGCAAGCTCTTGCAGATTTTATTGCAGAATTCACATATGATGTCAATCTTTCCATAGAAGTAATCGAAAAGCCTGCTACAGAGTTATCCAGATTGTGGAAGCTTTATGTCGATGGATCGTCGAATAAGAATGGAGCTGGTGCAGGCTTAGTACTAATCAGTCCTGAAGGGCACAATATTCATTGTGCACTTCGCTTCAAATTTCCAGCATCAAATAATGAGGCAAAATATGAAGCACTGATAGCCGGGCTAAAGCTCGCAAGAAATGAAGGTCGAAGTGATTGAAGTATACAGTGATTCCCAGCTGGTCGTTTGTCAAGTGAACGGCGAGTATCAAGTAAGAGAAAAGAGAATGATGGCTTATTTACAGGAGGTACAAAGATTATTCTCGACATTCACTGCCTAAAATATTCAACTTCTTCCTCGTATTAAGAATACTCGGGCAGATGCTCTAGCTAAACTCGCCTCAACAAAAGATGCCGAATTACTAAAGGTAGTCCCTATCGAGTTTCTTACAAAATTAAGTATCGAAGCAGAGCCCCAAATAGCTATGACGGTTGATAAAAAATCATCGTGGGTAGATCCTATAATGAAGTATATACAAAATGGCGATCTCCCCGAAAATAAAGATGACACAAAGCGACTTCGAATGAAAGCAGCTCGCTATGTTATCTATGATGTGAAGCTTTATCGAAGAAGTTTTAGTGCACCGTTATTATTATATGTTGATGAAGAAAAGGCGGACTACATTATGAGGGAAATTCACGAAGGAATAAGCAGAAATCATTCTGGGGGGCAGGCACTTGCGAATAAGATTCTAAGACAAGGGTATTTTTGGCCGACCATGAAGAAGGATACGATGGAATTTACTAGGAGGTTTAACAAATGCCAACGATTTGCAACTGTTCCTAGAATGCCACATGTTCCTCTCACTCCAATGACTAGTCCATGGCCATTTGCAGTATGGGGAATTGATATTATCAGAATGCTTCTATTGGCACAAGGTGGATTGAAATATGCAGTGGTCGCAGTCGATTATTTCACCAAGTGGACAGAAGCTGAAGCCTTAAGTACCATTTCCGCGAAAAAGATTATAAGTTTTGTTTACAAATCTATAATCTGCTGTTATGGTATACCACATACCATAATTTCTGATAATGGGAAACAATTTGACTGCGACGAGTTCCGTAACTTCTGCAACAACTTAGGCATCAAGAAGAATTTCTCCACTGTTGTTCATCCACAAGCCAATGGACAGGTCGAAGCGATAAATAAAATACTTAAACACAATATAAAGACAAAATTGGAAGAGCATAAAGTAGCTTGGCTAGAGGTACTCCCTGAAGTGTTATGGGCTTATCGCATCACTCAACGAACAACTACCAGAGAGAGTCCATTCTCTTTAGCTTATGGATATGAAGCAATGGTTTCGGTTGAAATTGGTACGAGCTCTTTACGATGATCAACCTATGAGCAAGATCACAACAAAACATTAATGAGGATTGAGCTCGATCTTTTAAACGAAAAGCGCGAGCAGTCTGAGCTTCGAATCGCATCATATCAATAGCGCACTGCTCGATATTATAATTCTAAAGTCAGACGAAGAGGATTTGAAGTTGGTGACCTTGTTCTTCGGCAAGTCCTACCTAATAATAGAGAGCACGGTGCTGGAGTATTTGGACCCTCTTGGGAAGGACCGTATGTTATTGAAGCCATTATTCAACCTGGGACATATAAGTTAGCTCGCACTAGCGGACAAAAGATCGAGCATGCCTAGAATACAGAACAATTTCGTCGCTATTATCAGTGAATTTTCATGTATATCTTCATGTATTCGTCATTCATCAATAAAGATATCTACTAATTTGTCATTCGTTGATCGTCATTCGTTAATCGTCATTCGTTGATCGTCATTCGTCATCATAAAAAAGGTTGTCTCCTCATCGATCATTCGATTTGGTCCACCTTTTATAGTTTTATGGCAGTCTTCAAACACCATAAGACTCGGGGGGCAGTGGGATCAGAATATTATCAGAATATTATCTCCTACTTACTTCCTAAGAGACTATGCAAAACGTCCATTTAGAGGGGTCGGAATTTTAGATCGTCAAAATATTTAAAATTCCTTAAAATCTTAGGATTTTCTCCTCACTTCATGCCTTAGCATGTCGTATTACGCAATTTCCCTCCTCGAACAACAAAGTAACTAAGCAAAATGTTCATTGTTCGAAGTGATATATTGCTATATTTACATTTTGCCATGGAACTTTTGAAAAACAGTATTGAGTTTGCATCACTTATACTTGATGTTTTCTTAAGTGACCTAACCTATCCTAATACAACCATTTTAAGTGTGTTGGATTCAAATCGCAATAACGTACCGATCAGTCACTGTGATTGACTACTTGGTTAAATTAATTATCTTCTTTATTACAACTTAGTTATTTGATTGTTTTGCAGGAATAAACGTCTAATAAAGAAAGCATTCATTCATTGATAAAAGCTCGCATCTATATGCAAGCAAAGAAATACAAATAAGAAGGGGACCAATCCCCTATTGCTCTGAAGTTTAAAAAATAATAAAAGAACATTATTTTTATGCAGACGTGCTCGCTCCACCATCTCCAGTTTTGATAGCTTCATCTTCCCTCCAACTCTATACAAGCTCGACCATGTCTTCGCCAAGGATGGAAAAGTCGAAATCTGGATGCTCGCAGAAGATGTTATATATAATGGTCGACGAGGCAATGTCACTGGCTTTGTCTTCGAGCTCCTTGACTTCAATAGCCTTGAACTCTTCAACAGCCTTGTGAGCCGTCTCTGTTGTCGCGTCCTTCATATGATCCGGATGCTCGGAGATAGTCTTTTAAAGCTTTTTAATTTTTTCCTCGAGCTTCTCCTTTTCGAACTTCTCCTTGGCCAGACCTTCGAGCAGCTGCTGCCTCTCTAAATTGAAGGCTTTTTTCTCCTCCTCGCGAGCCTTCTCTGAGTCCTCGAATGCTTGGGTTATCTCTTCGACTTTTTCAGCCTTCTCCAAACACTCAAGGACTAGGTCATGCATCAGGACAGCAGCTCCAGTAATCTGAAAATATAACACATCAATACCAAAAAATTGTATTGAAAAGAGAAAATAGAAGATGCTTACATTTGCCAATATCCTCATCACAGAACCAAAGGCAACCTTGGCAGATCGTCACTTCATCCTCTCCCAGCCATCTTCGGAAGTGAAGCGATCAATGAAAGCTACGCTCATACCAGCCTTCTCCGGTAATTGGTTAAGGAGTGTGAAAAGCTCCTCATCTTTATTAACCTGGTTCAGTTCCGAAAAAGTGGCAGTCTCCTTGGATGGTTCGAGATGGCTCACAGTTTGAGGTTGAGGAGGAGGCGAGCTTGTCGGGATATCCTCGAAGGCGACTTTTTGTTTCTTGGAAGTGTCGACCTTCTTTTTCCCTTTTGACGTCGATGGAGGTGTGCTCTCTGGCATCTTGGACTTATCCATTGACCCCAGAGTGGAAAGCGGTGCTCGCAGTCCGCTACTAATAACCATTTCTATACAGATGTGAGTCAGTATGCAAGGTGACATAATACGATTTTAAGGTAAGAAGGAAAAAAATAATAATTACCTTCTTACTGTTGAGAAGCTAGTAGTGATGAGGTTTCTGGAGATGATGGTTCTGAGGTTGTAAGGGTGGTAGGTGCTTTTCACTTCCTAGGTTTGGAAGACGAGGCACTCTTTTCCGTCTGCTTCCTCGGCTTTTTCTTCTTCGAGCTCGAGGGTCTCGTTGAGTGGACGGTGGAATCCGAGAACACGGCTCCCCTTGGAAGCAGACCGTAAGTGACTAAGTTCTTGGAAGTCCCAAGCTTCTTCTAATCGAATTCTTCAATCAGAAGGTCATTTATTCTGTACATCCTTGCAAGCTATTCTCTAAAAAGTCCAGGTCGTTCCCTATTATCGGCAATGACATAGAGTGCGGTCAAAATAATATGATTATATAGAAAAGGCGATAAACTGAAATCTACCTACCAGGATTCTGAAAGAAGTCGTTATCCGCATAGTCAAAGTAGAAAAATAGATTTTTCCATTTTCTCATATTGTTGCGAATCCCGTAGATAGTTTTTATTGCTTGGTTTGACCACTTGCTTCCATAAAAGAAGCCGAAGTCTGATGGGTTTGATTTTACTTGGTAAAACCAAGCGAACTCTTTAGGAGTTGGGGTTTCTAAGCCTAGTTTATGGTATAGTATGTACAGACCTACCATGTATCTATAAGTGTTTAGAGTTAGTTGAAAAGGAACGACTCCATAGTAATCGACGATAGATTTTATATAAGGATGAAGTGGGAGGTGGACCCCGCATTTGAGAACTGCTTCAGAGAATGAGGCAATTCCGTGAGGTGGAGTATGTGGTCGATTGAACTCCATAGGAAGGCAAAGAGGGATAGCAATCTTATAGTTGCATATGATTTTGCTGAGCCTGTTCGTGGTGTAGTTCGTCCTTATATTGGTACATGACCAGTCTTCCTTTACATATTGATAGCCCATTGTGAACACAGGGGCATCTCTGATATGCCTGGGCCATTAGTCTTGAGGAAGGTCGCCTATACGAGGACTACTTTGCCTGACCCTGGTTATCTCAACTTCGGATTCTGGCTCAAGATAATCTTCGAGATTTATAGAGCTAACACTGGTATTGGAAGATTCTCCTAAGAATGCATTCCCTTCCCTGAAATCCTCATTACTAGACATCTTAAAAGAAATATGGATGGATTTAGTCCTATGCGAGCATCAGGGATCTTAGCTATATGCGAGCAGTTTTGGAGTCTCATCCTAGGATTGCATCAACAAACTACTCATTTTATTTTTTCTAATCAATCTAAGGATTCATAAAAATAGTTTGAGCAGTTTGTTAAAAAAAAATAAAAAACTCTTTCACGAGTTCATCTCTGTTAGTCATCTAAAAGAAGGTATTCTATAAACCAACGAAGGGGATCTAAAAATTTCCATTTTACATTCCATCCGAATATAGGATGGGTTTATGTTCAGAATATTTAGGCTCTACGGTTTGTTCATATTTTCTGAAATAGGATTTGTAAATAAGAGTTCTAGAAAAATTGAAGAATAAGAGAGAGAGGATATATATACTAACTTTTCTTAAACGGAGGGACCAAGATGACGTCTAAAGGATTGTGACGATAACTTAGTTGGAAAAGATGACAAAGTTATGCAAGCTGAGAAATAGAACGACATCGGAAGGATTGCTCTGTGAATACTTCGGGTTTCAAGACAAAATGACGCCGAAAGGGTTGTTCTGTGAATACTTCGGGTTTCAAGAGAAATAGCAGACGATAGGTTTTTTTTTTAAGAGGAGGCGGATTAGTTTTCGACATATATATGCCTCGAGCGTCGTCAAATCACAGCCATAGATCAAGGTATTTAATTTTCAAATCTAAAGGACGAAGTTCACATGGGATTTGATTTTTCCGAAATTAAATCGGTATCTTTTCAAAATTTGAAACGATTCGATTTAAGACAACAGGTGGCATCATCGCTATCATTGTGTCTATTTAAAAAGGAAAAGAAGGGAAAAGTCTCCTCGAGTTTTTCTTTTCTTCTTAGAAAATGTGACACGTGGTTTCATCTGTCAGAAAAAGGTGCGCGTGATCTTAAAAATGTAAGATTTGAGATCTGGCGACTCTTCGACTCTTCAGGAGTCTCAAGTCTAGGTTATGACATTGCATTTTTAAAGCTCGCACTTATAGAAGAAGGAAACTCCATTTTATTCTAAATAACTAATGGAGCTGGGGGGCAATTGTTGTGCGGTCTAAAAATCCTATATGTTGGTCAATACCAAAAAGGAAAAATTTGACCAAGTGAACGTGTCAGATCGTATGAGTAAAATTAAGTGCGACCTCTTCCGAAAGAGTTAAGTATGACCCCTTCTAAAAGAATTAAGTGCGACCTCTACTGCATAAGTTAGTACGACCTCGTCCGAACGAGTTAAGTGCGGCCAGAATGAAAAGGAAACTAGACTAAGCTTTGTCAAACGGGTAACCTATAAAGAAAGGAAAACAAAAGTTTCTCTTTAAAGATCGATCAGTCTTCTCATTTAATTGATTACCCAATTATATTGTTACTCAAATTGTATTGCCCGATTATACAGTTACCCATTCTCATAATTGGGAAACATTGAGCCATCCTCACTTATATAAAGAGTGTTCAATATTTCAGTGGGAGTTCTTTGGACTTCTTTTTGATCTTTTTGGATTTCTTAAACTCTTGCTTCTTCCGTCTGGACAACACATTGTAATCTTTAGCTCTTGTAATTCTCTAGAAAATAGTAAAAAACAGTGGAGGTAGGTTCATCTTTTTTAGGGCTGCACCACTATAAAATTCTTGTCTCTTTGTTTACTTTGATTAATTAATTCTTTTCACACATAAGCCATATTTTGTAATTTTTTCAAATTTATTGTTGACAAAATCTCCGTCAATAAAGTTCATACTAAATAGATAATTTCCTAAGCTCAAAATTAGATAACTTAATGGTCTCACCTAATTAGATAGTTATAATATATAATTGTTATAAAAACTTGTGGCCCACGTATTGGATCAAACGTGTAAACCTATTATTCCATGGATATAAATATCGGCTTTGATTTTGATCCAAACCTATTATTCCATGGATATAAATATCGGCTTTGATTTTGACGGATCAGTTGATAACTCACCCTAAAGCCGGTAACTTTTGGCTCCTCTAATCCTGTGAAGCTTGGAATTGTAACCACTACACGTCCAAAATCCACAATATTTGGCTACTAATCGGAGACCACTGAAATTCATGACATGGAAAGAATTCCATATGATGGAATACGTGTTAATAACTTTAGTTTACAGTACACAAACTAGCATAAAATATTCTTGAAATATGTGTTTTGTGGATAATACTGAATTTGAGGATGAATATCTTATGTTTATTGCTACCTACAGCTGTAATAATTCATGGACTAAATTTTGGATCACAAAAGTACTTAATGCTCTAAAGTTTCCAATAGAATCATAAGCCACCTTCGGGTTCTCGCTCAGCGACCTATATCACCAGAGAAATTAGGTTAAATATGCTCCCTAATACCCCTATTTTGGCCCATATGCACAAGTTAAAAAATATTTGAAAAATATGTTTGCAGACGAAAATACCCTTACTAATACCTAAGAAAAAATATACCTCACTTTCAAAGGAGTGTCTGTCATACTTCCTTCCGAAACTCCTCATTTTTCTCTCTCTCCAACTCTCTCTTTCGTCTCCTTCTCTGAAAAGTCAAGAACCCGTCGTGCCGTAAATCGAGGAAGACGAAATCTTGACTTGCCGTCTATCGTAAATCTCTCTCACTGTTGAGGATTACGTTGAGAAAAATGAGTTCCCAAAAGAAGGTAAGCAAAATATAATTTGAGAGTTTTATTTTTTTTGAATTTAGGGCATTTGTAATAGAAGACGATTTAGAAATTTTTGGATGAAATTTTTGTATGACATAATTTTTGACTTCATTTCGACATTTTTTTGATGCATTTTCGATTAATTTCGTTAAAGTTTCAATCATATTTCGATGAGTATGGCTGAAAATAGTACAGGAAAATCACGTGAAATTCGACGTGTTTTCGATGGTATTTCGATAGTGTTTTGATTTACAGAGTCGAAATTTTGATACCTTTTCGATGATATTTTAAAATAGGTGAAATAAACTTTTGATGTTATTTCGACTGTGTTTCGATTTTATTTCGATGAGGTTTCAATAAATAGTGTTGAAATTTCGATACTTTTTCGATGACATTTTAAAATAGAAAATAAGGCTGCTCTAAATTTTCGATGTTAGTTCGACTATTTTTCGATGACAGTTCGATGACTTTTTCTAGTAAAATGGACACACATAAAGGAGTACAGTTCTGAATAGAGTAAGACATCTCCTTAAGCCAAATTTCTAGGTCACTATCAGTAGTAATCTTCGTTGGAGGAATAGGGATTCCATCTCCACCATCACATTTATTATCTACAAGGGTCACAAAAGTTATACCCATCCATAGACCCATGACCTTACTTTCTTTAGCAATATAAGACCATAAAATTTTCTCTGACGAAAACATCCATTCACCGTTATACAAAACTATGAGGTTGAAACGTGACTCTGCAGATGAAACAAAAAAAGAAATTAGATTCAACAGAAAAAAATCATAAAATGTAAAAGGAAGAATCTATATTTTGTAGCCATCGAAAATTGGTCGAAATTGATCGAAAAAAATAATCGAAATAGTCTCGAAAATAGGTCTAAAATTCGACTTCCATCGAATTATAGTCGAAATATAATCGACGAAATTCTTACATCTCAGACTTTATCGAAATTTGGTCAAAATTATAATCGAAATTGATCGAAAAAATAATCGAAATTGTCATCGAAAAAAATAATCAAAAATAATCATCGAAAATAGATCAAAAATTCAACTACCATCGAATTATAGTCGAAATATAGTCGACGAAATTCTTACATTTCAGACTTCATCGAAATTTGGTCGAAATTATAATCGAAATACATTGAAATTGATCGAAAAAAATAATCGAAATAGTCATCGAAAATAGGTCAAAAATTCGACTACCATCGAATTATAATCGAAATATAGTCGACGAAATTCTTACATCTCAGACTTTATCAAAATATGGTCGAAATTACATTGAAAATTCGATACTTATCGTGAGGCAGTCTTATTTTTTGAGAAATCCAGACTTTTGCATATAATCCCAGACCCAGAAAATAACTTTTAATGTATAAATTATGCTCGTAACATATCAAAACTCAGTTAAAAACTATTTCAAACAGTACCCATAACATTTGAACATATAAATTATATACCCATTTCGTGGATTTTCGTCCTCCGTCTAACCACCAAGTCATTTTTCTGTTTTTTCAACTTTTATCCTTTTCTTCTTTTCTGCTCTTAGAATTTCAGCTCCTTAGACAGTGTGATAACTTCAAGCATGAGATTATAGGAAAGATTGTGAGGATATAGAGGGAGGAATAAGGAGCTACAGCTAAGTTAAAGAGGAGAAGAGCGACATACATTATAAACCAATTATTAAGGACAGAAGTGACATTTCAGGTATATGCATATTTTTCAGAGTTTTATTGAGGGAAGTATATGTGCCAAAATATGCCTCTTATGATGTATATTTAACCTAATTTCTCTATCACAAAACAACATACACCTAGCCCGAAAAAAAAAAATATTGACAAGCAAGTGTAAGAGTTTGCTTTTAATTTGGTACTATTTTTGTACTGCGGACTTATTTTATATGGATATTGCCGGTAATTCCTTAAAGATTCTGAAAATGATATTAAAAAAAATAATATTAATTACAACAGTTGTAAATAAATCAAGAATGCATCAAAATTGGTAATTTCAAATTTTTATTAAAATTTTACAGAACATTAAAATACAAAATCGGTAATTTAACATAAATCAAATCATAAATATTGGTTTAGATCATAAATGAAAAGACTTGGTTCCGAAATTTTCTTGCTTATTTTTTGGAACTCGTTGAATGATCTGATATGTGACATTTTTTTAATTCCTAATAAGAAATGAATGAACGATCCCAAAAACAATCTTTTTATTCCTTAGTTGCACGTCTATGACCTTGGATTATCTCTCCTATGGTGGCTATGAACGAGCTCGCAATTTTTGCTAAGGTGACTCAGTTCGATGCTTTCTTGCATGATATTTAAAGCGGCCGGGTAGTCTTCTAGGCTCGCGACAGGAGAAGCGCCTCTCATAAGTTGGGGCGAAGTTAGGCAACACGAGCAGACTGGAGATAATAGAACGTGGGGTTAGTGCAGCTGGTGGGAATTGATGGTGGCGAGGAGTAGCATGAGGAAGGGTGGTAGGTGGGATTGAAAAGGACCGGGAAAGGGGGTGGTGGTTCAGGTTCCTGTGGTACTGGGTTGTAGGTGAGGGAAGGTGGGGTCGCTGGTTGTACCCGGAGCTTGGTTGGTTGGAGGTGATGGCATACGGGAGGGAGAGGGAGACGAAGAAAAGAATTTTTCTTTTTTTTTTTTTTTTTNAAGTTCAAACAAGATATATATATTCTTTTGAAATGAAATGTGGTATAAGTGAAAACCAAAAAAATAAATAAACATCTTAATTAGATTGAAGACCTAAACTGTTCACATTTGATCAACATGCTTATTATTAACATCGATCGCCTCGTCCATCCAATTAATAATCAACGTGGAAAAATCAAACTGAAAGGACTATGTGTGATTCTTGATATTTGTACTAACCCGAATATTGTTGAAAAAAGAAGGCACAGATGATGGTGAAAGTTAAAAAAAAAAAAAAAAGAAGACGACGACTTAATGAAAACTGTTAGAGATTTTTTTCTTAAGTAATTAATGATATTTGGGTAAAGGTATACCCTATTATCTTCGGTCATTCTGAAAAAAAAAAATAATAATTTTGATCAAATTGAATAGAAGGATGTAATTTGTATTTACCTTTTAAATCAAATATGCTATTTTTTATATTGGATAGTAATCTGTGTTTTGATTTTTTTTTATTTTATATCTTATATTTTGATTATTATTAATATTGATTTTAAATTTAAAACATACAACAAATACATGGGTCAAACACTAATTTTCAATATTGAATCTATTAAAATACCCTTTTGAACTTTAAAAATACATATCCAAACATAATTTAAATTTAAACTAATTAAATTAGTAACTCCAGATAAAAAATATTAAAATTAATTTTGAAAATGCAAAATCCTATTATTTTGTTATACTTGTTAATTTAGTTAGTAATTTAAATAAGCTTTAAATTTGAAAACTTTTAAATATAAATATGTTTAAAGTTTAAAAGAGTATTTTGGTAAATTCGGTAGTAAAAATTGTTGTTTAACCTATATAAGGTATATATTTATTACAAATTTTAAATATAAGATTAATGTTGACAATACTCAAAATGTAAGATATAAACTGAGGAAACACAGGGTTATTAATTTTGGACCTTAACCCATTCTCAAAGCATGTGATGAAAAAAGGAATATGGTAAAATCATTTATAAAACTAAGACCTTTGTTTAATGAAAAAAATTAGAATTCTAAAATTGTCCCGTGTCTCGAAGCCGGTTGAAATTTTCTAACCACAGATCGAAATAGCCAATATAGGAGGTTAATATATTCAACTAAATTCACAAGTTTTCGACCGTCATTGAGAAATTTTCTTGCCACCACTCAGAAATGGCAATATTAGAGAGATAGGTGGTGGATCATTTTTTACTGAGGTTAGAAATTTTCAACCGCTTTCAAAAAGCTTTTCTAGTCACCGATCAAAGTGGCCTACTTGGCAGGATAGGTGGTGGATCGTGTTCAACTACAGTCGAAAAGTCAAAAAAATTTCTAATCGTCGATCAAAACAAGTGAGATTGGTGAAATATCCAGTGAAACATATTCGATCGCAATCAAAAAATTTCCACTCCGATCACAATTAAAATGATCACAATCGACATTCAAGCGCCAAAAATTTTTGACCATGATCAAAATGGCCAGGAGCAAAGATCAAATATATTTTGGATTTAGTTCCATAATGGCAAGATTAAAATTTTTAACCGTCATCGAAATGGCAAGGAGCAAAGATCAAATATGTTTTGGATTTAAATATATGACATGGCAATAAAGATGAGTTTTTGATAACATTTATATATGAGGTCCTTTTATCACCTTGAGTTCCCCAGTAGACCTTGAAGATGTAACATCCTAACATAAGTTAAAATTAAAGATATAAACATATTATTGTCCCTTTTAAAAAAAGATAATACCAGGTATACTAAGATTGTTACTAAATTTTTAATATCAATACAAATAGTATATGAGTTGTCATTATTCAATTAGTATATTAGAATTTACTACAAATGAATTAATTATATTCACTAATTAAATGATTTGATGTCAATTCACATGACACATATGTTGGTATTAAAAATTTGATACAAATTTTAGGACATCTAGAATTATTCTTAAAAAAATATTGAGCATTTCAGCTAAATAATGGCAAATATCCGCAATTTTTCTAAAACCTAGGTATTCTACTTTGGGAAATTTGGCTTTTGACGGCAACTTTAGTTAAAAAAAAAAAAAAATTTGAAAAGTATGATGGCCTTTGGTTTTTGGAGATTTGGTACAGTTTTATTAGAAAAATACGTTCTTTTTTTTAAATATTTAGAAAGATACTATTTTAAAATAATAACTAATAATTGGTAACTAATAACTAAATGTATTTATAACTAGTATATAATTAGTAACTAATAACTATTTTAAAAAATAGTATTTTTCTAATACAAACCATTAGAAAAAAAAATCATGACATACATATTTTTGTAATTCTCTTGGATTTTTATAGGTAAAAATGTTCAAAATCAGTGTTATTTTTTATTATTTTAAGGGCTTTTTACAAAAAATCCAAACCCATAGGATTAAAAATTAAAAAAATCCCGGATGTGCTGATTTTTTTTGGAAAAAATCTTAATTTATTAAGAAAAATCACTTTGAAATCCTCAATATTTTAGGTGAGCAATTACGGATTTTTCAAAAAATTACGGATATCTGTTTTCAAAAACGTGATATATGCCACTATTTAGGTGAAGACCTAGTTCCGAGTCTTATGACGAGAACGAAAAGGAAAATAAAAAAAGGCAGAATAAAAGCACAATAAATCTCCCATCAAATAATCTGAAAGAAGAAACTATTTATTTTGAATGCTGAATGCAGCAGTTAGCATTGACGTTGAAGACTTCGATACCCACTAACCTCAAGTAATAAAATATGGTGCAACCATTTTAGCAATACCACTTTGCTCCTCTAGAACATTTTCCCAATACCATCCTTCCGCGGAACAGATTCATGTACATCCATTCTACGCCAATTTCCTACCAATGAACCCATCTGCTCAACCTTTTCATACAATCCAAGCAGCCCACCAGTGTGTATGAAGAGGACCTTCCTCCCTTCCCATTTCTCTGGATTCTCGGTCATGTCTTTCAACAATCCATAAGCCGCTTTCCCACTAAGAGGAATCAAAAACCGACCAGCAAATAAAATCATCTTTTCAATAGTCTTCTTGTCGCCAAAATTGGAAAAAAAAAATTGATACAAACCTGTAAACAGGATCAAGAACAACACCGGTGGCAGCAGCAATGTCCTTAACGAATTTAAGCTCCTCTGAGGTGTTAATTGCATAGCCCAGACCTTTGGCCTGCCAGAAGATAAGATCCAAATAATTCAAGCCCTTATACAGCCAATCATTAAGCTTGTCTTTTAAAGTAAAAAAGTTAAGGACGATAGATACATAATAGCGTAGTACATAAAGATATATCAAGTGTTTTCAACAAAAAAAAAGATACATCAAGTGAAGCAGAAAAGTACAAGTGCTTCTATGATTATCTATCCTACAAGCTTAGGGACTTGTGAATATGCTCTTAAGAAGGTATTTTAGACAAAATTTTGTGTTCACGTCTTGTCCCACTTTTTCTATTGTTTTCTGCCTAATCTTCAAATGCAAGGAGAAAAGCTCCAGTGAACTCATTTTTTATGCACACGGTATACAACTAGAACGAAGAAGATGACAACCTTAATCAAATGACTAGAGAGAGTTTCGTTAGTGAATGCATAATTACTTGATAGACATAACCAAACAAGGTGAACACCATCTTCATACTATGTTAACAAGAGCAGAATTTGTAAATTTTAAATTTTGGCATCCTCAACTGTCAAAGAAAAGCAGGTAGCAGAAACAGCATGTCAGCAGCTACCAAATCACTACAACATAAAGTCCAGAGTCGCTCACATTTTGAATGTTAACAATGTCACGTGAGGCAACACCAGCTTCAAGACCATCAAGTAGGCCTTGAACAAAGTCATAGAAGTAATCAGGGTCATCACAGACAGAGAACGCATGAACCTGAGGACAAAGAGGACTGTAATTAGAAGACACCACAGGAGCACCTACAAAAAGAAAGCAAATCTACAGGAAATTGGACATACTTTTGCTTTCAACGAACTCATCCATGATCCAAACGAGAGACCAGCAATTGTACCACCACTGAAATGAATAAAAATGGGGTACAGAAATGAAAAGTAAATCAATTGTGCCAACGAAAATTTTCTGCATTAGCATAAGTTATCATGCTCTCATCACAAACAATAAGTACGATCAATGCTCATTTTTCGTTTTATTAACTGTTTGACATTTCTGATCCAATTCCAATCTCTGTTACAAGAAGTCCGATAAATACAAATTTAACAAAATTGAAACAAGTCAGAGTAGTCTAATTGCAAATGCAAGACTTTCTATACATGTACCATGGAAATTGAGGTTTGTTTGATTGAACATTTTAATAAATTATCAACCCTAACATTTTTGCACAGAACAAAAGTAATTTTGGTGGGCTGATATCACAGGAAAGATTGTTGCTTTTTCCAGACAAGAAGAAAAGAGGTTGGTGGAGCTAGGTTTCCAACAGGGCAAGAAAATCACCATTTTTCAGCCAATGTCTTGAAAAACACTCATCTTCTAAAAATCATGGGACAAAAAAGTGTAAAGTTGGGCAAAACAAATTTACAATGTTCGTGAAGGGTTCGTGAAGAATTCAATGTTATAAGGTTAAAAAAAACTGAATCTACAAGCCACTACATTTCCCAATCTTTGTGTGAGTTAAAACTACAATATAGAACTCTCAAAAATCTGTAAACGAAATAATTATGCAAGTATAGCCAAAAAACTAATCTGCTACAACTCTGATTGAAGACCATATTGTATTGTTGTCTTTAGTTCGATATTGGTATAGACGATTGATATCGCTCTAATTCTCTCTCGATTTGTCTTCGGTTCTCTCTTATTCCTTAAATTTTCTTTTCACTCTACCAGTTCAACATCACTTCGACTTCTCAAACTTCAATTCTCTCTCATTTTATTTTTTATCATTTTCACAAGAGTGATCTTTAATTTTATTTTAATACTCATGGTAGGTGTGTAAGATTTGATAAATTTTCAGACTAATAATTTGGGTTAAAGTCACATACATCATAACATATGGTAAGAGCATAACCTGCCACATGCTACAACAATATCGTCAAATTTTGCTTCCGCAGTCCCAGTCTGAAGTTGTTGCTCAATCTCTCGAATTGCTTCAATATACCCCCTATACAGAGTAAAATCACATAAGTGGAATGCCGAGAGATACATGTTTCATGATACTATAGGTCATTTAAAAGGACTTTAAGCAGAAATAACTCAACAACTGCGTAGATACATGCATGCAACTAAACATACAAGCATGGACATTTACCCACTTGAGAAATTAATCATTGACCCACCAAAGACCCAAAACCTAGCCTAGGAGAAAGTACACAATAAATGCGCATGTTATCTAATAAATAAACATCGCAGATTATATATATTGCCAATAACCTTTCCCTCCAGATTTTGTCTTATTTTAAAGGAAAACATAATTAAGGAAAAAAAAGATGTAATTAATCATTCCATTAGGAAAAAAAAAGAAAAAGAAAAAAGAGAAACACAAAGAATAGAAATCAGAATTCCCTGCATTGCACTTGCAGCTGCTTCCATCTGACCAAATACAATAAGCAACAAAATAAATAACTAACAAACCCAAAAAGCAAAAATAAAAAAAAAATGTACTAACTTGTACGAGGTCCCCATTTTGGCTTAAATTGGAGCTGACAAAAATAAATTAAAAACTGAAAACCAAAGTGGATATTCTGGCAAACTTTCAAAGAAAATTACAAGGTTAATGAAACAAAATTTACTATAGATCACATTGTTGCTGCAAAATAAGACTTAAAAATAACTCTATCCCCTCCCTGTCTTTGGCAAGTTTTTAGGAATTAGATATCTAACAACACAATTATTGGTGTAATGCAAATAATTCAGACATTTGGATTGGTTGTTGGAAAGAATAGGGACCAGAACCACATATTTCTGATAGAAAACAAGTAAAATAAATAGTCATTCCAACTAGAAACCCAAAACGAGAACTCGGAGATAACCATCATTTCAACTACAAATGAAAATTACTGCACCTAACTAATGTAGTCAAATAATATAATGAAAACAGATAAAGCAAGCAAATTGTTCACGCAGAAAGACAGTAACCCAATCTTACCAGGTTCCTAACGAGTTTGATCCACCAACAGGAATGACATATGGTCTCCTCCCGTCACTAATAAGCTTTTCTTTCAGGTCACTAGTAAGAGCCTGAGACAAATTTAATATACGTAGTCAAATCATAGTTACATTAATAATCAGAAACTGATGCATATAACTTACTAATACCAATATCAGACCAAATTGATATATACACTACTATGCATGAGCCTGGACACGTAATTCACATCAATAACTATGCATTTTCATTATTGTGGTTAATGTTTATAGTGTCAAAAGATTTAAAGGGCTAGTGCCATTAATGAGTTCCAAGGAAAAGAGTGTTATGGAAAAGTAAAGCATCCGCTGATGGGCCTAACATTATTAAAGGCAAAAATGACGAACCACACTCCCAATTTTTGCATATTCTTCTTTTGAAATTAGTTCAACGTGAGCTCCAACTAACCGCTCAACCAGGAGATTGCCTGTCAATCCTGGATCTTGGTCCACAACCACCTAAGTAGATCAAAAGAAACAACACAAAAAGGGTAATGAACCACTTGATAGGAAAAAGGAAAACCAAAGATATGCAGAAATATATAATCAAAAAGCATCAAGGAATTCCAAAAAAAGGAACTATTGACCTTAGAGGTTCGTAGTATAAGATAACTGTCGAGATTCAGATATCTTGCAGCCACGGCAGTTGCGCGACAATGGTTGCTTTGGATTCCTCCAATTGTTATGATACAATCAGCACCCTGTGCTACAGCATCCGCCAGCAAGAATTCCAGCTTCCTGACTTTGTTACCACTTAATTGCATTCCAGAAAGATCGTCACGCTAGATATCGGCAAACACTTCCGTCAGTATAAACTAGCAAAGTGAAGAAGAAATCAAAGAAGAACCTAAGTCTATAATAACACAACCATAAAGGGTTTGACAAAATTATAGCACATGGGTCATGAGTGACAGTGATCCCCACCACAGATGGTCATAAATTCATAATAAGGCACCTTTGTAGCCTATCCATGAGAAAAACCACATACTCTAAACAAGAAATATGAATGTTAGCAAGAAAAAGATAGATCCTAATTATAAAACAACAAGTTGAAACCATACAAGTTAACATAGTTGAAAGTTGAAACTATACATATAGAAGAAAACATACCAAGTTCAACCAACAACTAAGCTACATAGAGCCATTACTTTAAACAAACAACATATTCTACCTGGGTTTTTAACATAAAGTTGTTGCAAATTCAGATAAACAAAATTTGAGGAAACAGAACATATAATCAAACTAACAATATTATTAAGGGACTACCAAAAAGATGATTATAAAAAGGGATACCTTTAACCAGACTTCGGTGTTGTTGGGCAAATTGGGGAGATTCCACTTGTGAATCGGAGTTGGAAACTGATATAAAAGAGTTACAGACCAAATAAAATACTTTCGGTGAATTTTCCCAAGAAAACTAGTGAATTACCCAAAGAGAGAGAAAATTGAAAATGAAAAAGAAATTAGAAAATTTGTCCTACATGTCCGAGTGAGTAGTAGTGAGATGGAATGGGGCTGAGGCGAGAGGCCCAAGAAGGAGGGGAATATGGCTTCTTGGTGAGGAAATCAAAGTGAGACCCCATTTCCTGAAACTGAGAACGAGGAGTGAGATGGAGAAGGCGCTGGGGTCGTTGGTTGAAGCTAAGGAATTGTCTTACGCTGCCATTGACACTGCTCAGCATATTGAGAAATTCATCGTCTCCCTCTCTCACTCACTCTCATATGCTCTGTTTGTCACGTCCTTTGCTTTCGTCAGGGTCTGCTCCTACCACTGTTTTTGTCTATAGCTAAAACGAATAATGTAGAGTTTAGAGTCATTGTTCACTCGCCCGATTGATTTTGATAACCAATTATATTTAGTTTGTAACATTTTTTTCGCTTTTGAGGGATATTTAGTGGTACCACTAACTTGTATGTATCAATTGATAATTTAATATCTAGATCTCAAAGTTATACCTACATAAATTCTTATTTATATCCATGGTAATCATATTTCCTCCTAATGTAGAGGAGAATTCTACTTTCCTAAGTCAAAAAAGAATTGTATATATATAATAAAAGCTAAAAAATATATTCTTTTAAATAATAATTTAGGAATTAAACAATAAGCATGATGTTTCTATTAATGGTTAACAGAAATATATAATTTATAATTAGTAATAATTTAATTATTTATTGGAGAATCACTTGAAGATTAAAAAAAATAATTAGAGAGTTAACAAATTTACACCTAGTTCTAAGTATGAATGTCTTGCGAATGGTCAATTTTTATGCAATGATTAAATAAAAGCTTTTTTATTGAATTAAATTATTTTTATAATATAGAGAGTTGTCAATTTTTATGCAATGATTAAATAAATAAACTTTTTAAAGCTTTTTTATTGAATTAAATTATTTTAATAATATTGAGAGTACAACTTTGAATTTTTTAGTGGAATATTCTGAGAGTTAATAAATTATATTTGTTGATTAAAAAATTTTAAATCAATTAAATTTATTGAAGCTCATAATATTATGGGTCTAATAGGTCTTTGGAAAAGCTCGTAAACACTATATTAGATTACCAGGTTTGAAGAGGAATACGGCCGCTGTCCAAATAAATTTGGATCAAGACAAGCCCCTAGTAGTGCTACACACCTACTAACAGCAATATATGAGTCAATAATGTAACATTAACCCTTGGTTTGATAAGAGCATGATTTCTATATCTATAAAAGCATATTTTTCATATTCATGAGTATATTAGCAAATTACCTAGATTAACATAATAAATTATAAGGTTGTATTCTTTAATAGCTCAAATAATATATATCAAGTATACGAGTTCATTATTATTTCACGATTAAGATAGGGATTACTTTTGTAAGAATATATTCATATGTTTTTAACAGTGATACTTATATAAGAATATATTTCATTTGTTTATATTCATTATATCATGATAATACTAGGATTCATGTTAAAAGTCAAACATTTTAATGAATTTAGACTCGTTACTTCTAATTGAAACAAAAAGAGCCAAGTATAACTCTTGTATAGAGTAGAATGTACATGTACCAATTTGACTGTGAATATTCGTTTAGAGTAAATGTAGAATTATATCTACGGTACATAGTTTTTAATGTGAATAATTCTATCATGATCTTTTAATATTAGAACTTTCGTATGTTTTAAATTTGAGATATTAATTTTTTATATTATAAATACTACATGAAATAGATATAAAAAAAATTTAAATGAGTGTATTTAAGGTAAATGTTATTACAGAAAAACACTTTTAAAGTATAAATCCTAACATTTATGGCACCAAGCAAAAAATGTGCCAAATTTAGCTCAATAAATGACATTACACGAAGAATTTTGTGATGTTATCTAGGTCTTAAAAAATAGAGAGTTGTTTGTAATACAACCACTACTACAAAATATGGTATAAACGTCACCGTTTTAACATAATCTTATGAATTTTTTTTTTTAAAAAGAAGGACATGAAAGAGAAACAGACACACGGTTGTATGGCACATCCTAGACAATTTGCTAAGCAGCTTATTAGTGGACAAATTACCTAATTCATTATGGAAATTTCAAAAAGGGAAAAAAAAAAAAAACGTGATACCAAAAGTAACACATGCGTCGCAAATCATTTCAAACTAATATAAAGACAAATTGTATTGTAATAATTTGTTTTATTTTTTTCTTTTCTGGTGGAATATTATATATATTGTTGGTTTTTTATCGAGGAAGAATATTGTATATATTGTTTGTTGATGCAGGTTTGACACATGTGCTCGGGAGTGACATGTTCACATGAGAAGTATACAAGTAGTTATGGAGGGACAGTGTTTCATCAAAATCTCGCCAAATCATACAATTGGCTCTCAATAGAGTAATATGGACAAGAATTATGAAATAACTACTATTAGGTAACGAAATATAATTAACGAATTTTTAAGTTGCGAAATACTTAAGTAACGAAATACTAAGTCAAGAAACCTTTACTAAAGTCATGAAATCCAATTCTTTTCGTTACTTTAGTTCAAGGAAATTTACCTATATAAAAGCCTCGTCACTTGGCCACGAAGACAATGGAAAGGAGAGAAAGAGAGGAAAATAGTGAGAACAATTTGAGAAGTCTTAGTCTATGCAATTGGAAGTCTTAGAAAGAAGTCGTTCTCATCCCTCATAATTTTTTCCATATGAAAACTTTATTGGGAACTTAGTATTGGAGCGGTTTCTCACCAGTCATCCACGTGTCTCCTATTGCTGACGCTGGATTCTCCAACTGTTCACGTATCCTTGCTGTCTCAAAGCTCTCTGAACTCCAAGCAAGATCGGAGAGGCGGGAGTGGCTACCTGCAAAGACTCTCCGATGCTTAAGTCAGTGGTTTATCTTTGTGTTTGGTAGCAAGGAANCCGGGTCTGGAGCCGGGGGGCTGCTTTCAATTGTACCCAGTCTGAAGACGCTTGGGGCTTCTGACCCCTACAACTGTTGAGGTAAGGGTCGCTGTTCCTAGACAACAGACCCTCGGGGCCTCAGACCGCCAGCTGTCGTGGTTGGGGTCTGACTGACTGGACCGTCTGGGATCAGTTATGGGGACCCTGGAGCTTCTGACCCCTACGTTCGGAAGACCCAAAGGCCGATGGCGAGATCACGTGCGATCCACGTGGCCCTTCTCGTGGTACAAGGTTCAGGAACGGGTCCCACAACTGCCCCCATTTCCCTATTTGATAGATTCGTGTCTATCAAGTGGGGAAACCGTCTCTTCGCTTCTCCAACCTGAGGGACGCACGTGGCTCTCTTTTCCCGATGCGGTGATACGCCATCTCTCATCACGAGATCTGTTTGAAATTTGAAATTTTGACTGTTCGGTTTCTTTTATTCTTTCCTCTTCCAGAAAAACTTTTCGGCTTCTCTCCTTTAAAAGCCGCTACTGTGTTTATCTGCCGTTTTACCAAAATTTTCCATCGCCCCAATCTCTCAACATCTCAAGATTTCTGCTTCCTTCTCTTCCAAAAACTTTCACCCTCTCAGTCGTCTTTCGGAACAATGGCTTCGAATTAAAATCAGGAATTGCAGTCTGTTACAGATTCAGAGTTGGACTCATTGAGGAGGCAGCTCTGCTTCCCCGGAGGAGTGACGCTTCAAAGAGTCAAAGGCCCCGCAGACTGGTACCTTCGGCCCTGCGCCCCCGAGGGTTCCATTGTTTTGGGCAGGAAGCACCTGGATTGCCTGCGATTCCCTCTTCCTCCTCTAGTTCATCAATTTTTTGCCCTGACGGGAATCCACCCGATGCAACTGAATGCCAACGGGATTATGATTCTGATGGGGCTCTCTGCCCTGTCAGTTATCTACAATACGCACATCGACCTGGAGGTAGTCTTCTACGCTTATAAACTTGTTCTCATTCCTAAGAAGAGCTCCTACCCCACCTTCTATCTCCAGCCGCTGCCTGGGCGTCACATCTTTTGGGGATTGCCGTGGTCGGACAAACAATGGGACTCTCACGCCAGGCTTTATGCCGTTGGAGGGGCGTGGTGCTCCCCTTGGGTGAACGGAGAACATTTCCAGGTCCTCTCAGTCTTCTTACAGAGTAAGCATCGGACTATGACCTTTGGGTCTGAGTTCTCTCATGGTTTCATTGCTCATGTTACTTTGCCCTGTGCAGCCTCAGCAGAAGAAAGCAGGTTCGAGCCGCACCTGTCGGCTGGGCGGCTCAAAGGTCTGGAGGGGATCATTATCTTCAGCTCCCCGGGGGAATGCCGGCACATTCAAGCCGTCCTCAACCCTCTGACGATGAACCTGATGCCCAGGATGGTCTCATACCTCCATTTTCCTTTAGATACCTGGGCCATCACCAAGCATCTGAGGAGCCGGCTCGACGCCTCCGCCCTGAACCGATTTCCCCGGGACGAAAGTGACCGGATCACTATGGTGAGTCGGCAGGTTGCGGCCTCAAGCCAGCTGGCGGGCACCAACGATCTGGTAGCGCCGTCAAACCACGAACTCGAGGAGGCCGTGAGGCTGGTGGTCGCGGAGTGCATCAGGTTCCGCGAGAAAGAAAACGTCGCCCCCAAAAGGGTTAGGGGTAAGTTTGTTTTTAAGTCTTTGAATCTTCGTGGGTCGGACCGTAACTGCAGACTAACTTCGTCGTCTATTTTCCACAGGCTCTGAGACGGGCCCATCTGCTGGCCCTTCTCCCATCAAAGGGAAAGTTGCGGCGTCGAAAGCTCAAGCTAAAACGTCCGCTGGTCGGCGCCTTGTGGTGCATACGAGGGGAGCTGAATCAGCGGTTCCTCGTCCCGACGCCGGTGGGTCTCCAGCTGGGGGGCCGCCTGCCTTTCTGGCCTCGCGCGGGGAAGCGGCGGCGACGCCTGGTCCGGCCGAGGGGTCTGCAGCAGTGATCTCCCTCACCCTTGACTCCGGCTCGAAATCGAGTGCCGCTAGCCTCGGTAGAGAGATCGCCGATCTCAGTGGGGGAGCTCCGAGACTGAAATCCAGACTCTCCTCTCCTCCTCCGGTCCCCGTGAAACGGCAACGCGAGGTCGATTCATCAAATGAGGAAGAGGTCAGGGTGGAGAAGAGGGGCAGGGTCGTCCTCTCGTCCGATAGTGACGACGATGGGGCGACGCTGACCCTTATAAGGAGGAAAAGGTCAGCACGCAGCAGCCAGTCTGGAGGAGGTGTGCTGCCTCTCTCCGTCCTCGACGGCGCTCCTGACGGCTCCGGGCCTTCCTCTGTCCCAATTGCCCCTGCTCCGGAGGCGTGCCCAGCGGATGGAGGGGATACTCCAATGACCGTTGAGGAGGGGCCGTGCTCCCTGGGCGTGAATACTGCACAAAGGGGTGATCCAGCCACGGAGCCAGAGCTGGAGGCCCTTACTCCAGAGAACGTCGAGCTACTCACCACCCGCACTCTCGCACAGGTTTGTCATACTTGGGTGTTTTTTCTATTTTTTCCATGTCTTTGACTAATGCCGACCCCCTCCTTTGTCGCTTAACTCGCAGCTATCTGCCATCCAGTCTTTCTACTCTGATCGTGTCAAGGGTCTGACCGAAGAGCTGAGCTCCCGTTCCACACTGGCCGAGCGCAGCGAGGCCGCCCTCGCCGAATTGAGGTCTGATTTTGACACATATCGAGGCCTCGAAGAAGTGAGGGTTAGCAGCACGGTGGTACACGCCATGAGTGTTGAGAAGGCCAGGAGCGAGGAGCTAGCGGCGAGATTAGCTCAAGCGGAGGCAGACAAGCTTACTCATTCCGAAGCCGCCAGGTTGGCTCAGGGCGAGCTGAGGATCAAAGAGCAAGAGCTTCAGAGTGCGGGAGCGGAGATGGGATTGGCCTTCATCACTCGAGATCAGGCTGTCGAGGACGCCAAGGAAGTGAGGAAAGCTGAGGCAGTGGCCAAACTTGAAGCCCATGCTCTGCAACGCAGGCTCGATCGATCCCACGAGGTAAACCGACATCTTTTTCTGGACCATAAAAATCTGATGGGCGCTCGGATGGAGGCATCTCGTAAGCATTGTGCGGACCTCGCTGGTATTAATTCTTTGTTGGTCGACTTATCGCAACGGCAGGTGGAACTCAGGCTAGCGGCGCTGAAGGACAGACTGGCGGACGCGGAGAAGTTGAAAATTAGGTACCAGAAGCAGGTGGACATTCTTTCTGCAGAAAGTTATAGGTCTGGCTGGGAGAACAGAGAATTTGAAGACCATGCCGAGGTGGTAACACCAGACTAATTTGACGATCAGAAAGGCGTCGAGAGGGACCACTACTCCATCAAGCACTACATGCATCAGCTCGAGGATGAGATCAAAATTATGTATCCATCGGACGTGTTGGAGATGCTTGCTGCAGAAAAGGATGGACCCTCTACGTCTGCTCCTGGTGCTGCGGAGCTTACTCCTGCTGCTGGTCCGCCAGGTCAAACTCCGGAAGCCCCGGTCATTCAGCCTAGCCCCGAGATCTCAATCGGGGAAGGGTCCGGCGCGGTCGTCGTATCCAGTGACGAATCCAATCCGGCCACGCCACTCTTCCTCGAAGCCGGTCCGAGTGCTGGGGTCGGCTGCCCTTCCTCGGATGGAGGTAACTAGGCTCCTCCCTCCTCCCAAACTATGTACATTTGTAGAGTAATTAGGTTTCCCCCCAAAGTATGTACATTTGTAAAGCTGATTGTTTGTTGTAACCCTTCAAGTAAATGACAAAGGATGCCCTGCCATTTTTACTGTTTTCTTTTGCTTTTTACCATTTGTTTAACTGACTGCGATGGCATGATTTCGGGTTTTTAGCGTGCTTTCCTGTGGTTATGTTTACTCGGAACGTCTTTGGACATAGGGGAGCAGGTTTTGGTTCACCTTGTTTTGTAGAACTGTAACCTTTGCTATAACTTGTTTTGGCAGAGTTTGACCCCCGTGTGTGGCTAGATTTCTCCGACCCTAAATGGGACCGTGCTCGGAACCAACTCCAGGGTTTAGTTGACCATTGCTTAGACCCGTCGTTGCAGAGGAGGAGGCCCGGGCTCGGCTCTTATCGAGAACAAACTGGGCATTATCATGCTGATGTCTCCCTAAGAGTCCGCTCTAAACCTGCGCCTCGTCAATAGGGCTCCTGAGTGTTCACTGCCGTTACTCATGTACTTTGTATTTTTAGGGCATAATACATAGGCTTTTAATCTTGATTCTTGCTTTCATGTTTGACTTATCTCTGGACTACTTCCAACGGGTAGATTCCAGGTCCGTTCATATCTTGACCATGCAAAGACAGATCTTTACTTGGCTAACGTATGTTTCCTTTTAACTTGTCGTGTGGTCAAAACATTCCTTAGGGAGGGTCCACTTCCAATGGGTGGAT
>JXTB01000005.1:2443868-2492302 GCA_002914805.1 Parasponia andersonii
GGGTCGTCGACGGGCGACGTGAGTCCCAGAGTGCGAGCAATTTCGAGGTCTGCTGGCAAGTTTTGGCTTTGCACAGCAGTTCACTCTTCGCACGTAGTTAGCATTAAACCTTGGGTCTCCCCCCTGTTGGCAGACCCTTTCCGTATCAGTACGAGGCGTATGGTCTGCCCTGTATGGGTTGACCGCCTTTGCAGCTACACAACACGTTGGGTCTGCCTTCGCGGGCAGACCCTTTCTTCCGTAGCAGTCCAAAAAGGTGAGTTCGAGAGTCAAAGAGGAACTTGTCCTATTTTGGATTTAAACTTTTCAATAATATAAATACTCACACGGCCTTACATTGTATATGTGCGCCTTACACGTAATATTTTTTCAAGTGCTGAGCATTCCACGTGTTCGGCACGTTTTTCCCCGTTTTGAGTTCTTTTAAGATATATGCACCGTTGTCGAGCGCTTTGATTACCTCATAGGGTCCGATCTAATTGGAGTCCAGCTTTGAGGAATTCCCTGTCCTGGCTTTTAGGACCCAATCCCCAGCGCTGAATCGTCGGGGACTAACCTTTTTAGCGTAGTAAGACCTCGCTTGCTGGTGGTATACAGCTAGGTGGACTAAGGCCATATTTCTTGTTTCTTCCAGGAGGTCCGTGTTATGGCTTAACTGGCACTCGTTTAGGGGGGAATCCTTTACCACTTCGGAGCGGAGGGTCGGGAGGCCGACCTCGGTCGGGATTACAGCCTCTGATCCGTAGACCATGGTAAATGGCGTTCTCCCAGTAGACCTCCGCTCTGTGGTTCGATGGGCCCACATAACTGGCAGTTCTTCTAATCACTTGCCTTTAGCCTCCTGCAAGTTCTTCTTGATGTTGTTGAATATGGCTTTGTTCGTCACCTCTGCCTGACCGTTCCCTTGAGGGTAGTTTACGGAAGAAAAATTGAGCCTTATATCATATAGCTCGCATAATTCCTTAAGTTTGGCATTTTGGAATTGTGTGCCATGGTCGGTGTGTATCTCCTTCGGGATTCTGAATTGGCAGATTATGTTCTTTCAGATGAGGTTAATTGTGTCTGCCTTATTAACTGTCGTGTAAGCTTCGGCCTCTACCCATTTGGTGAAGTAGTCCGTGGCCAGCAAGACGTATCTCTTTCCTCCTAGACTTCTGGGGAGCTCTCCGACAATATCCAGACCCCATTTAGCAAATGGCCAGGGAGTTATGTTTGAATGGAGGATCTCGGTGGGTTGATGTTTCATCGGAGCGAACCTCTGGCATTTGTCACATTTTTTTACGAATTTGGTTGCCTCCGTCATCATGTATGGCCAAAAGTATCCGGCCGTTAGAGCCTTGTGGGCGAGGCTACGCCCGCCCGAGTGGTTGCCGCATACTCCCTCGTGGATCTCCTCCATCAATTTTTGTGCTTCGACGGGGCCTATGTATCGTAGCATCGGACCCATTGTCGACCTCCTGTATAACTGTTCGCCCATCATTGAGTACCTGGCAGCTTTTAATCTGATTGACCTTACTTCCCGAGGGTCTGTGGGAAGGCTCCCCAACGTCAAATACTGCGTGATGGGCCTCATCCACCCCTCGTCAGCAGTGCTAGTCGCGAGTACGTGGTGCGCAGGGGTCTGCGAGGGGTCTGTCATGCCTCCGCCGTCCAACAAAACCTCTATACTCTCAGCGGTGCCCCCGATTGATGCATTCTTAGCCAGCCCGTCAGCCCTCTGGTTCTTCTCCCTTGGGATCGGCTCGATATTGAAATTGGCAAAACGGGCTTTTGCCCCCATCACCTTGGAGAAGTACCTGTGCAGCCTCGGCTCCTTTACTTCAAAGTCTCCCCTGACCTGACCCGCGATCAACTGCGAGTCGGTCTTCACGGCGATGTCCACTACCCCAAAATGTAATGTCAACTCGAGGCCTTGCAACAACGCCTCGTACTCGGCCTCATTGTTAGTCGCCTGGAAACTGAGCCTCAGTGCTTTCTCAACCCTGAGGCCCATTGGGGTCTGCAAGACTATCCCGATTCCTGACCCCGAGGCATTCGTGGATCCGTCCGTGTGGAGCGTCCAGGTTGAAGGGGGGCGAAGCTATGACATTTGACTCAAGTCATGCCGCTCGCCGAAGGATTCGATTTCCACCAGAAAATCTGCCATGACTTGCCCCTTCTTCGCCGTCCGAGGCTGATACTCGATGTCATATATCCCGAGTTCGATGGCCCACTTGGTCAGTCGTCCCGACAGGTTTGGTTTGGCCAAGATTTGGCGGATGGGGAAATCCGTATATACAGTGACTGAGTGCGCTTCAAAGTACTGTCGGAGCTTCTTTTTAGCGTTGACCAGCGCGAGGACCAGCTTTTCTGCCACACTATATCGGGTTTTGGCGTTTAGGAGCATGCGGCTTATATAGAATACCGACCTTTATTTACCGTCTTGCTCAATGAATAGTACGGCGCTGATCGCTACTTCAGACACCGCCAAATATGTGTACAGGTGCTCCCCTACCGATGGGGAAGCCAGGATAGGTGGGTGGCTTAGATACAGCTTGAGGTCTGCCAACGCTTTGTCCTGTTCTTCCCCACAAACGGCCGTAGAGTTTCTCCTCAGGCATTGGAAAAAGGGCTTGCATCAGTCAGACATCTTGGATACGAATCGACTGAGGGCGGCTACTTTCCCGGCCAGGCATTGGACCTCTCGAACGGATGAGGGCCTCTGCACATTCGCGATCGAGGTCAGCTGGGTCGGGTTTGCCTCGATACCCCTTTGGCTCACGATATGTCCCAAGAATTGCCCAGAGGATACCCCAAAGGCGCACTTCTTGGGGTTCAGACGCATCTGATGCTGCGTCAGAATCCGAAAGCATTCGTCTAGATGCTTCAGATGGTCCGAATCCTCCTTGCTCTTCACGACCATGTCGTCGATGTAGACCTCCATAGTTTTCCCTAGCAGCCTGGCGAATATCTTATTCATGAACCTTTGGTAGGTCGCCCCTGCGTTCTTCAGGCCAAATGGCATGCGCTTGTAGCAGTATAGACCTCGTTCCTTGATAAAAGCGGTGTGGATCTGATCTTCCGCGTACAGGGGAATCTGGTTGTATCCAGAATAGGCATCCAGAAAGCTCATCCTGTTGAATCCCGCCGTCGCGTCTACCATTTGGTCGATTCTTGGCAGGGGAAAACTATCCTTAGGGCAAGCCTTGTTCAAGTTGGTGAAATCTATGCAGATACGGTCGTCGCCGTTTTTCTTTTTCACCACTACTGGGTTGGAAACCCACCGCGGGTATGTGCATTCCCTGATTAGACCACTCTCCAACAGCTTTTTCACCTCCTTATTGATTGCCTTATTTTTCTCTGGTGCGAATCTTCAGGGTTTCTGCCTGACCAAAGGGAAATGGGGGTCTATATTCAGTCGGTGGCAAGAGTGCGTGGGGTCTACCCCCAGCATCTCATCATGGGACTATGCAAAGACGTCTTCATTGCGTCTTAAGAATCCCAACATCTACTCCTCCGTACCTCGGGCAATAAGGCTCCGATTAGGATCACCTTCGCCGGTTCTTCCTCTTTCAAAGGGACCGCCACCAGTTCCTCGATCGTGGATTGTGGGCTGTCAGACTCTTCTTCGATTCGTCTCATGTACGTTGGCAGGAGGTCCTTTGATTGCTATCCGTCTCCGGCTATGGCGCTTGCACTCGTGTCGGCTCCCCTCAGGGCGGCCGAAAAGCATTTTCTCGCAGAGGCCTAGTCCCCCCTGATGTCAATTGTGTACGTGCCGTCCTTTGACTGACATCTTAAAACTTGATAGAGGGTGGAAGCGACCCCATGCATGGCATGGATCCATCCTCTTCCCATGATGACATTGAAGGAAGACTGGCAGTCAACGACGATGAAATCCACGTCCACGCATCTTTCGGCTGCGCAGACGTTGAGGGTAATGATGCCTAAAGTGCAAACCCTGGTGCTATCAAAAGCGAAGAGCGGTTGGGAGGTTGGCCTAAGTGCGTTCCTATTCAGACCCATATTGTCGAACGTGTTGAGGAATAAGATATCGATACTGCTCCCACCATCGACCAAGACCCGCCCAACCAACGCGGAGCCGATCTGCAGCTTGATCACCAGGGGATCGTCGTGAGGCTGGCACACCGTGGTTAGGTCTTGCTGAGTAAAAATGATGGGGGCGGCGTTTGTGCGGTCTTATCCTGACATTACGTTGTTGACAGAGTGGCCCATCCCTTTCAAGCGCTTCGCCCTGCCCTCGGCTCTTTTGAGGCACTTCTGATTTTCTTCTTGATCGTGGGTCAGCTCAGGCCTGCCCATGATGGTCGGCACTATCCTGAGGGTCTGCTCTCCCGACCCCGAAGCTTGGACCTGCTTCCCTTTCTCAGTCCTGGCAGCGTCTTGCCGTGGCTGGGCTTCGTCGGTTTTCACATACTACCCAAGCTTGCCAGCGTGGACCGCCAACATGACCTGGGCATAGAGATTGCGGCAGTGAACCGTGCCGTGCCCGAAGTCCTTGTGGAATTGGCAGTATCTGCTCCTATTCTTCATATGCTCTGGGATGCCGGATTTGGGCGGGTCCTTGAAAATGCCCCTGTCCCTATTCTGGAGGTATATCACGTCGATGGGCGTGTTAAGTTCGTACTTGGGTAGAGGATCACGGGTTGTCTTCCTCCTCTTGCCTCCCTCCAAACCGTCTTGCGCCAGGACTTCTTGCTTCGGGGTCGTCCCTTGTCTTGGTGGGGGCCTCTTCATCCCTTGTGGGGCCGGGGGTTGTATTGGTGTTGTCGTTACTGCGGTAGAGGTCTTAGGTGCTTTCTGGCGGCTTTCCAGTACCCTGAATACCCCTTCCGACTTGGCCTGGACGTCCGCCATGTCGTATGGTAAGTTTAGAAGGAGGTGGTCCGCTAGCATTGATCCTTGCTGCAGGCTTCGGACGAACGAGCCTGCGGCTTGGACCGAGTCTGCATTATGGACCAGCGACATGACTTCGAGGAAATGCGAGAGGTACTCCTGCGGGGATTCATCCGCGGCCTGTTCCAAACGGTCCAGGTCTCGCATGGTTTTTTGCTGTTTTCGGACACCCACGTACTGCCTCAGGAAAAGCCTACAGAAGTCCTCGAACCCATTTATGGACTTTTCTGGGAGCTGCCTGAACCATAGCAGGGCTGGTCCTGCGAGGGTCGTAGAGAAAACTTTGCAAGTTATAGCCTCGTCCCTGGTCTCTAAAGCCATCTTCTGCTGGAAGTGGTATATGTGGTCGAGGGGGTCAGTTTTCCCTTCGAACGGCCTGAAGGTCGGGGTCGTGAAGTCTCTTGGCCTTGGTTCCATCTGGATCCAGTCAGCGAAGGCCGTCCGGTTGATGCCTCGCACGGTTTGTTCTGCCAGATCGTCGGGGGTCTGACTATGATGGTTGCCGAGTCTTTTTCCCAACTCTGCCATCATTTCCTGCTTCCAGTCAGGGGGCGTACCTCCAGGGCTCTCATGGTGTCTTCCGCCCACCCCCCCTGGTTTGGAAAGGTCTTGACTGGCTTTGCCTTCCCCCCTGCATTCGTGACCTGGACGGGGCGGGAGCCTCTCCCCGCGGTTGGCTTCCGAACTCCTGCTGGACTTCTTCGTCGAAATCTTCCCTCCATTGGATCCTATCTTCACTGGCCAGCAGATCCTCGAGGCGAGCATTATCTCTGCGTACCTCTGCGACCTTGTCCCTCAGACCCAGGACGGCCTCGTGGGCCCTCTCTGCCTTTCTGTTTGTTTCCGCCAGGGCGGCAAGCACCTGATCCAGCTTCTGTCCCAGATCTGGTCATTCCTCTCGGGAGCTTCCTTCGGCATCAGGACGGGTGCTCCTGGTTGTCATTCTTGAAGGTGCCATCAGATGTTGTACAGCTTTTTTTTGTTCGAGGAGGGCGCGGTTGCGAGTTTCTCACTCTCTTTTCCACGCTCAACCTGGTTTCCCACAGACGGCGCTAAACTGTTGGAGCGGTTTCTCACCAGTCGTCCACGTGTCTCCTATTACTGACGCTGGATTCTCCAACTGTTCACGTATCCTTGCTGTCTCAAAGCTCTCTGAACTCCAAGCAAGATCGGAGAGGCAGGGGTGGCTACCTACAAAGACTCTACGATGCTTAAGTCAGTGGTTTATCTTTGTATTTAGTAGCAAGGAAAAATATTTCAGTATGAATATCTATGTCTTTTTTCTATGGATCTCTCTCTCTGTTTTCTTGTTGCTCACAGACTGTTTTTTGTATATAAGTTTTTGTGCGAACATGCCCCCTTTGGGAACGCATGGCTTCAATATATGTAGTCCTGAGACAGTGAATAGCATGGTTCTCTATCTCAGGAAAAATTATGAGTACCTTTCACCTCAAGATCTTTTTTAACCGTGATGGGCCGAGATTTCTGTGACCTCTTCTGTGCTACCGTGGCCTGATTTTCGCCGCCTCCTACGGCTTCAATCTGTCAGGAGCAAGATTTGGGCAAATCGCCGTTCTGTCAGGACAGCTTGTCCCTGCGCACGCACCTACCCAGAAACGCATTAAATGCTCTGTCCGGGTCTGGAGCCGGGGGGCTGCTTTCAATTGTACCCAGTCTGAAGACCCTTGGGTCTTCTGACCCCTACAACTGTTGAGGTAAGGGTCGCTGTTCCTAGACAGCAGACCCTCGGGGCCTCAGACCGCCAGCTGTCGTGGTTGGAGTCTGACTGATTGGACTGTCTGGGATCAGTTATGGGGACCCTGGGGCTTCTGACCCCTACGTTCGGAAGACCCAAAGGCCGATGACGATATCACGTGCGATCTGTGTGACCCTTCTCGTAGTACAAGGTTCAGGAACAGGCCCCACGCTTAGAGTTTTCATACACTCTACCCTAGTTGTATTATTTCTCTTTCATATTATAACTCTACTTTATGTTTATAATTTTTGTGACGGTGTTCTTCACTATCAATATTGCTTGATGAGCGCTGGATTTTGTTCTATGCCATAAACATATATGTATTTGTATATCAGAGCGCTGGATCTTATTCTATACCATACAAATGTATATATATCACTATATATACACATATACACCTTAATGTTGGATTTTATTCTACGCTTTGTATATATATGTATAAAATTTTATGTACTCGATGATTTGATCTCGATCAAGTAAATACATATGTTGATAGCACAAGAATACCACCAAAACATTTTCTATAAGCAAAACCTCATACAACGATGATAAAATTATTTGACACGTTATTTCACAATCGCCCACGTGTTTATCAGACTTGTTATTAGTTGACAATTAATGCGCTGACTAATATGTGTACTATTATGTTCTGCCCGAACCCTGAAACATTGTTAATTGCATAATTATGGACGTATTGTTAGTTGGTACAAATTATTTATGGCATAATTATGGACTAGTACTGTAGATATTTATTTTTCGTACAAACTAAAGTGGTGTTAAGTATCCGAATATGCGAGGGTAGTAATACGCGTCGAGTCGTATTTAACCTAATTAAATCGTGTTGTTAATAGATTAACGTACGTGTCACCTGTTTTTATTAAACGATGTGCAGATTGATGGGTCAAAACGTATATAAATAATATAATTATTAGTTTACTCGATTTTTTTAATTAAGTTTTACTATAATAAGAGAAACTAGTTCATTAGCTCTAAGTTTTTATTTTATCTATAAGAAATTCATGAAAAATTATTTTTTTGAAAATAATTATTTAATATAATTTATTAAAAAATTACTTAATCATATCAATTCGAGTCAACTTCGTGTCAAGAAAGTTCAACTAATCGTGCGGGTTTCGAGTCGTGTTATCGTGTCATGACCTATATTGCTACCCTTATATATATACGATATTATATTAGAGTATTTATGTGTAGGGCTTCACGATGAAAAAAAAAAAAAAAAGAACTCTTTCATAAATATTATCAAAATTAATCTCCAATTTCGTATTACACATCTAAAATTATTTAGATTACTAGATATTGTATTTTCTAACAAACTCTAAAATATATTATTCTTTAACAAATCTCGAACTACTTCTGTCACTATTATCATCTGCAACATCCTGTCACCACCACCTATCTCAATCCTAACTCCAGAAGATCTACAACATCCTGCCACCACCGCTATCTCAATCCTAACTCTAGTCACACTTTTGTTTGATAGGGGTCAAGTTTTTTTACCACCAATCCTGATTATTTTGACTATTTTTTGACCGGCGGTTGAATATTTTAAACCCTAATAGAAAATTTTCCAATATCGATCACTAGTAAAAAAATTTCGACGATAGTTGAACATGATCAACTGCATTCCTTGACTATGTTTCACTTTGCCTTTTTCGACTAGGGTCAAGTTGGCGACAATTTTGGAATTCTAAATTTTTTATTAAATAAAAGTTTTAATTTTATAAATAATTTATCATTTATCATTTTTTCATCATATACCTTTAAAAAGAGTGTTAAAATTGACAATGACCTTACTAAAAAATAAAGTAACAAGAATTTGATCTACATATAAGGCAGGAAATAAAATGGAAGAAAATTAAAGAACTCTTGCACGTTATTGAATCATGTTGACGAAATAACTAATTAAGAAAAGAAATAGTATGTCCCTCTCGCTTAATACCATCAAAGACAGAGTAGAAATACATACAAATGCCTGCAATGCCAGATTGAGACTAGAGATTCCCACCGTGCATATTATAGTGTAGTGAATTGTGAGGGGAATGAAGCCTGGTCCGAGAAGATCACCAAAATATTAAATACATTTATTCATTCTTTTATCGAGAAAACAATAAGAAATCTATCAATATCGTTCATGCATCTCAAGCCGGACGACATTCTCCACACCTTCACTTTTTCCTGTCCTCTCTTTCTATTATTGTATAAGACGGATAAAGACACTTTCCGGGAAAAAGAGCTGCATATATGAGAGAAAGTTTTCCGGGAAAGTTCAAGCGAAACTAGAGAATTTATCAAGTTTGCACATTAAGGAAAGTGGAAAACCCCACCGGGTTTTACAGTGGAAGGAATTTTCTTGATTGTTGATTGCCCTTTTTGATTTGGTTCTCTCACCGATGTATATGGGCTATATGCGCATAAATTGAAGTTGGTGTCTGTGGCTCTCTTTGTCGTCAAGGCTTGCCAACATTGAACCATGTATTTTCTCTTGTAAAACGAAAATTAGACATGATATCTATTTTTATATTTTCAAATCTAAGTACGACACAATATATCTATCATGTACTGTTTTATATAATTATTTTATGTGACATGATTATATTGTCATTCATTACATGACATTACATAAATCGGCGAGTTTTATTTTTCCAAGAAAAAATGAGAAGTCCATTTTTCAGTTTAAGATAAATAAAGAGATCATTTTTGCTAAAACAATTATATATTCGTAAAACCTGGTATACCTTCATTTTTATATTTTCTGTTATATTTACAGTTATGGGATAGATTCCTTGGACTATCAAAGAGTCTGTACAGTCAAATTGTTAAAGAACATAGATATTCAAAAATAGTAGCGAGCCATATTTTTTGATAATAAAATATAAGAATATGTGATTTTTTGTTCTTACCATCCAAATTTATTTTTATTAACAATGGGTAGCCATTGTAGGCTATCATCTAAAAGAGAAAGATTTTAATCTATAAATAAACTCATTTATAACTCCATTTTGTATCCTAATAAAAAAAGAAAAAAAATCTCAATATAGAGAGATAAAGAAAGAGCTTCAACTAAGGAGTTCTTGAGAGAATTTTTGTGAGAAAAATCTTTGGGTGTAATTTGGATCAGGGTTGGGAGTTGTGAATGTTATAAATATTGTGTAAATTTTTCTTCCTATAGTGAAAGATCTATAATAGTCCCGTGGACATAGCCAAATTGGTGAACCGTATAAATTGAATATTTTTATTTCGCTTTATTTATTACTTTTGTAATTTTGTGTGTCTACTAATAAAGTTATTTCCCTAACAATTGGTACCAAAGCATCAGGTCGAGTACTGTTCATATGCACGGTACTATTCACATACACGGTATTGCTCATGTATACGAAAAGTCAATAGTAAGAAGTGATAGCTGGAGAAGATGGATCAAGACTCAGTATCAACAAATTCGATAGTTCAGATTTCTCATTCTAGAGATTGCAGATTAGAGATTATCTATATAACAAGAAATTATATCAGCCTCTATAAGGATAAAACTAGAGAAAATAAAGGCGATGAGTGAAAAGTCCTTGATCGATAGGTGTTAGGCATAATCTAATTGACGTTAACGAGAAATCTTGCTCACAATGTGGCAGAGGCGAAAACCACAACGAAGATGATGAGCATCCTGTTAGATATATATGAGAAACTATCAGCAAATAACAAAGTTCATTTGATGAAGAAATTTTTTAATTCAAAGGTAGGAGAAAGTGTGTCAGTAGCAGCACACATCAAAGAATTCAATACGATCGTCTCACAATTGATGTCTATTGAAATTAATTTTGATGATGAGATTCGTGCTCTCATTTTTTTGGCCTCTTTACTGAATAGTTGGGAACCTAATATAGCAATGATTGTAATTCTGTTGGCAAAGGGAAGTTGCAGTTCAATGATGTTAGAGATTGAGTTCTCACAGAGGAAGGGCAAAGGGTAGATTTCGGTGAAGGAACATCATTGAGTTCTATCCTAAATCTCGAGTACAGGTGCAGAAACAATAAGAGGAATTCTAACCGAGGTCACTGTAAGTCTAAATCAAGGAATGGTAGAGACAAGTCCAGACCAATAAGGACTAGCCACTTAAAGAAGAACTGTTAAGTACTATAGAAAGAAGACAACTCACATAATACCAATGTTATGACTGAGGCGGTACAAGAGGCTCTACTATTGTCTGTTAAGAGTCCAACTAATTCTTGAGCTTTAGACTTAGGAGCCTCATTTTATAACACTGCGCACTGAGAGATTATCGAGAATTATGTTTCTAGTAATTTCGGTAAGGTACATCTGGCCGATAAAGAACCATTGGAAATTGGTTGTATGGGTAATAATTGTTTAAAGATGTCAAATGGATTGGTATGGAAAATCCAAAAAGTAAGGCATGTACCAAGCTTGATGAGGAATCTTATCTCAATGAGACAACTTGATGATGACGGATATAATGTAACCTTTTCTAATGGCTCGTGGAAATTCAACAAATGAGCCATGGTTGTTGCATGAGGAAATAAAATTGAGACTTTTTATATGACTTCTAGTTGTAAAGATACACTAACAGCTGTAGATGACAGTGTCATATTCCAGTCTATGGTACTGTAGGCTTAGGCATATGAGCGAGAAAGGAATGAAGGACATGTTGTCAAAAGGAAAGCTACTGGAGCTGAAGTCAGTTGAGCATAGTCTCTGTAAAAGCTGTACCTTTGGCAAACAGAAAAGAGTGAGCTTTTCAAAAGGCAAAAGAGAATCGTATGTGACAAAATTAGAGTGGGTCTATACAGATACATGGGGACCATTCCCTGTGACATCTCTTGAAGGCTCAAGATATTATGTCACTTTTATTGACGATTCGAGTAGAAAGGTATAGGTTTATTTTTTGAAAAATAAATTTGATATCTGCAATACCTTTAAGAAGTGGAGAGCCATAGTGGAAAATGAGACCAATTTGAAAGTAAAGTGTTTGCAGTCTGATCATGGAGGATAATATGAAGATGATGAGTTCAAGAGATATTATGCACTCAATGGGAACAAGATGGAGGAAACCATTCCTAGAAAACCATAACAGAATGGTATAGCTAAAAGGATGAATAAGACCCTAAATGAAGGAGCATAGGATTATATGTTAGATTACTGAAAATTTTCTGAGTTGAAGCAGTTAACTATAACATTTCTGATCAATAAAAGACCTTCAACACCTCTTGATTTCAAAATATCAAAAGAGGATTGGAGCAGTAAAGAGGTAAAACTTTCTTTTTTTGAAAGTTTTCGATTATTTATCCTATATTCATATCGACCCTACTACTCGAAGTAAGCTTGATCAAAAATCAAAAAAGTATTACTTTGTTGGTTATAGTAACAATGAGTTTAGATATCGTTTCTGGGATAATCAAAGTCGGAAGATCATCAGAAGCAAAGATGTTATCTTCAATGAAGCAAAGATGTTATCTTCAATGAGGACGTATTGTATTAGAATAGATTGGGCACCAATGCCAATAGTACATGTCCTGAAGTCAAGAAGACTGAGGAAGTGTCATTGAACGACATCTCAATAGATGAGGTGAAGAATAATGCCTAGGAAAATTAAGAAGTTGTAGCTCCTAAGGCGAATCCACAAACTTCTGTAATTAAACTCAAGAGATCCTCCAAAAATACTCAACAGCCATAAAGATATTCTCATGCAATGCATTATATTTTATTGACTGATAGAGGAGAGCTAGAGACTAATGAAGAAGCTATGCAAGATGATGAGTCAATCAAGTGATAGTTAGCCATGAAAGATGAGATGGATTCATTGTCGTCCAATCAAACATGGAAATTAGCTGAACTACCAGAAGGAAATAAGGCACTGCACAATAAATAAATCTATTGAATAAAGGAAAAGCATGACGGTAGCAAACGATACAAGGTACGACTTATTGTAAAAAAATTTCAGTAGAAAGAAGGCATTGACTACACCGAGATTTTTTCTCCAATGGTCAAACTAATCACAATCAGAACAGTACTCGGGTTGGTGGCTAAGGAATACATATATCTAGAATAGCTTGATATCAAAACGGCATTTTTCCATAGTAACTTGGAGGAAGAAATTTATATGAAATAGCTACAAGGCTTCGAAGTACTAGAAAAGGAGAAAATGGAGTGCAAACTTCAAAAGAGCTTGTATGGTCTCAAACAAGATCCAAGACAATGGTATAAAAAGTTTGATAGATTCATGTGTAATAATGGTTACTTGAGATACCAGGCAGATTATTGTTGCTATGTAAAGAGGTTTGACCATTCCACATCATTCTACTTCTATTTGTAGATGATATGTTAATTGGTAGAGCTTTCATAAAGAAAATTGACAAGCTCAAGAAAGAATTGTCAAAGAAATTCTCAATGAAGGACTTAGAAGCAACAAAGTAAATCCTTAGGATGAGGATTTCTAGAGACAAAGTGAACAGGGCGTTTAAGCTATCATAAGAAGAATATATAAAGAAGGTGCTTAACAGATTCAACGTAGACAGAGCAAAGCTTGTGAGTATTTTTTTGGCTAGTCACTTTAAACTAACCAAATAATAGTCACCCTTGATGAAGGGAGAGCAAACCTACATGGTGAAGGTACCTTATGCGTCTACTACTGGCAATCTTATATATATCATGGTTTGTACTAGACCGAATATAGCTTATGCAGTAGAAGTTGTGAGCCGGTATATGAGTAATTCAAGTAAACAATACTGAGAAGTAGTAAAGTGAATTCTCAGATATTTGAGAGGTACTGCAGACAAAGCCCTATGTTTTAGAAGGATGAGTTTGGGCTTACAAAGCTATATGAATGTTGATATAGCCGGTGATTTAGATGGCAGAAAGAGTATTACTAGATATGTATATACTCTTGGAAGTACAACAGTTAGTTAGTTTTTCAAGTTACAAAAGATTATTGTACTTTCAACTACTGAGGTAGAGTATATTGCTGTAACAAAAGCTTGCAAAGAGATGATTTAATTAAAGTCTTTCTTGGAGGAATTGGTTCACAAACAAGTGAAGAGAGTGTTATATTGTGATAGCCATAGTGCAATTCACTGGGCAAGGAATCCCGTTTTCATGCCAGAAGAAAGTATATACAAGTATGGTATCACTTCATCAGATCAGCTTTGGAAGATAGAGTCTTTGTGCTTGGCAAAATTCCGAGAAGCAAAAATCCTGTAGATATGCTAACAAAGATGGTGACCATTGATAAATTAAAGTTGTGTTCAACTTCAATTGGCTTGCAAGCATGAAGAGAAGAGATGGACTACTACATTGATCATGATGTTTGAAGACTGATTGAAATCAAGTCTTCAAGTGGGAGATTTTCAAAGAATGTGGGCGGCCAAAACAGCGGTCAACCATATTTTTTAACAATAAAATATAAGAACATGTGTTTTTTGCTCCTACCATCCAAGCCTATTTTTGTTGACAATGGGCAGCCATTGTAGGCTATCAACTGAAGGGGAAAGGTTTTAGCCTTCACAACTCCATTTTAAATCCCAACAAAAAGAGAGAAAAATCTCAATATAGAGAGATAAAGAAAGAGTTTCAACTAAGGAGTTCTTGAGAGAATTTTTGTGAGAAAATTTCTTGAGTGTAATTGGAGTCAGGTTGTGAGTTGTGAGTGTTATAAACACTGTGTAAATTTTTTTTTCTATAGTAAAAGATCTGTAGTAGTTCCGTGAACGTAGATAAATTGGTGAACCACGTAAATTGTATCTTTTTATTTCATTTTATTTATTACTTTTGCAATTTTGCGTGTCTACTAGGGAAGTTATTTCCCTAACAATTAGTACCAAGGTGCTAAGTTGAGTACAATTAAATACTACGAACATAAAATCCATAATACATAAAATAATGCAATAGATCCAGTTGTTATACCAACTTCTTTATACTAACTTATATGTCATGTAAGTTATCACAATTCAATTGCTAAATATTATTAAATTTATTTATAGTATACTTTTATTCAATAATAACAACTCATGTATTACATAAATTGGTAATGAAAGTTGGGATAACACTTAGATTATATTAATATTGTCTAATTTTTGTGTCGACCTAGATTGTTAACTATATATAGAGGTAGAAAGAAAAGAAAAGCATGTATGGCTAGCCTAATCCTGATTCATTACGATCCAACCCAGTCTTAGGGCTTGCTAAGCTAAAGGACGGACCAAGCCCAATCTTAAACTAATTTTTTCATTGAAAAATTATTTTTTTTTACCTCTAACTATATGTAGGGGTCTATTGGCTATCTACACATTGATTAACTTAAGTGAAAAATAATTATAGTCTATTAAGGCTAGCCATTGGATCGGAAATTCAACTCCTTGGGTGCATAAATTATTTTCATTTCTTTGTAGTAAATTGAAGTTATTAATTAAGTCTCACTTTATAAAAAAAATAGAAAATAATTATGTAAGTAAATACGTGTATCTAGAACGCTCAATTAATTTTGAAGAGTAATAAAAGTGTGAATGAAGACAAGTGTCAACATCTAGCAGGTTATCAGAAATGGGACTCACAACTTACATTGTTTAAAAGTTCATCTTTTTATGTTAATTCTAAAATAGTATTTTTCATTTGCACACAAATAATTTAGTAAAGAATATTAATAAAATAATCTGAGTGTTATAGCAAAATGATACAATTTTGGGTACTGTTTAAATCAAATGTCTATTTTTCAAATCTTATAGCAAAATAATTGTTATATGTCTGTATATAAAGTGTAAAATTTGATGTTCTTAATATAAGAATTAATATGCAAAATACATAGGGAAAAAGACATGGGGTATGACTTTTGTGTTAATATTGCCGAAAATACGATCCTACCTATAAAACTTATTTTTGTACGAACTCTATTAGAAAATTGTCACTTTTTAAGTTATAAAGAATAAAAAAGATGTAGTGGCATTTTCATGATAAACTATCTTTTGAAAATCCACGTTTATAACTATAAAAATGTCAAAGCTAACCAAGAGTATTTCTAACTTTGCTAGTTGGTATCATCCTTTTTCACCTTACTTTCCTCGGTTTGAGTCCTAGCATTTTTTTTTTCTTTTTCTTGTTCTCTCTTCTTTTTTTAATCCTTTTTTCTATTTTTTTTCCTCGTCATTTAACTCTTTTCCTCCATCTATTTTCTCTATTGTTTTTTAATTTTTTAAAATTATTTTCTCCTCTGGTATTTATAAGAAAAGGAAAATATCATAATAATCAACTATCTAAAAAAAAGTACTTAGTAACCAATTTTTCTTTTTCTTATAAATAGCAAAATGGATGGAAGAAAAAAATTGAAATAAATGAGCAAAATGGGTGGAAGAAAATTTTTAAATAAAAGGATTTTTTTTTAAAAAAAAGACAAAATTCCGCTTTTTTTAAAAGGCAAAAAAAATAGTTAAATATAAACAAATTGATTAATAGAAACTGGAAACTAAATTAGTTACTAGGATCTAACAACCATATTAGTTTTTACCATAAACAATGAAATTGTTAGGTTAATAAAAAATAAAAACTAAATTAGTTTCTATTATCCATTCAAAAAATAAAATTAGTTTCTATCATAAAAAGTAGCAGTATTTAGTTAATTAACTAATTAGTTACTAGAAACCAATTTAGTCATTGGAATCTACTTAGTAATTTAGTTACTAAAAACTAAAAACTTAATCACATGAAATCACAAAGGTATCTTAAAAACCAGTTTAGTATCATTTTAGCGAAATAGCATGTACGTAAGTAAATCATAAGAAATCACAAAAAAAAATTTAGAAATTAGTTTGGTTCTTTTTAGCGAAATATCCTTTACGTAAGTAAATCACAAGAAAGCATGAAGGTTTCTTGAAAATCAATTTAGTTTACTAAAAACCAGTTTGATTTCTTTTTAGCAAAATGCCTTGTATAGAAGTAAATCACAGAAAACCGCAAAGGTTTCCTTGAATTAGTTTGGTTTTCTTTTAGCAGAATACCCTGTACATAAGTAAATAACAAGAAACTATAAAATCTTTACAGTTTTCTGTAAACTAGTTTGGTTTTCTTTAAGTGAAATGTCTTGTACGTAAGTAAATCAAAGAAAACTACAAAAGTTTCTTAAAAACTATTTAGTTTCCTTTTAATAAAATGCCTTGTATATAAATAAATCATAGAAAAGTAACATGAAAGTTTCCTAGAAACTAATTTGGTTTCTTGCAAACATATTTAGGTTCTTTCTAGCAGATTGCTCTTAATATAAGTAAATCATAAAAAACCACAAAAATTTTCCAGAAATTAGTATGGTTTCCTTATAATAAAATATCATGTATGTAAGTAAATAACAAGAAATCAAAAAAATTTCTAGGAAACCAGTTTAATTTATATGTAGCAAAATCTCTTGTATATAAGTAAATTACAGGAAACTACAAAGAAAATCATGATGTTTTGTAAGAAATGGAAAAAAAAAAATAATAATTAAAAAATACAAAAAAAGTTAGAAGAATGTGCAATAGCAATAAAAACCAAATAGGATTCAAAAAACCAGAAACCTTCTTTTTTTAATCACACTAAATTAAAGGGTCAATCGGCCAGAAACCAAATCGTACTTCCTTTATTAAAAATTTTTAAAAAAAAAAAAGTGAATGGAAAAGAAGAAGAAGAAGAAATAAAAAATAAAATAAAGTAAAATGAATAAAAATAATGAAGTAAAGAAAGAAAGGGTTCAGGAGAAAAAATAAATAAAGAATGGTTTGAAAAACAAGAAATTAAAAAAACAAAATAGAGAAGAAAGGAAAATGTCAAAATGAACCGGAAAAGAAAAAGGAGCCGTGTTTATATGTAATAAATGTTTTAGGAAATATTGATAAAATTACAAATTTAACACCGCATCCCTGGATCCTATTCTTTGGAATTATTATGTAAAAATCGTATGAAAAAGTAATTGGTTTGAAATGTCATATAAATGGTAATACTTTTTAAAAGATACTTATTAATGTCCAAATCCCAAATACATAATCCAAAACTGATATACAAATATAAATATACATTAGCATGAGAAAAATGGATATATATTAAAATGAAGTGTAAAAGAAGGATTCACACTCTAATTAAAATGCTCTCTGATTGTACAGCGGGATATTATACAATCGGAGAGCATTATCTCTCAATATAGCTAGCAACCGCCAGCGTTCATCTCAATTTTTCGTCCAAAATTTGAATGCTGCTTCTTTTTTGTTCCCCCTTTTTTCTCTTTTTTTTTTCTTTTAATTAATTTCGAAAAATATATATTTGTTCAATTTTTTTTCTATCTTGTAAAATATTTTGGAACAACAAAAAAAGCCATTTTGTAGAAGATTTAAATAAATAAATAAATAAACTGTACCTGTGATGCTCATGTTTTTTTAACTAGTTACGATAAATGTGCATTTTACGTTTATATGCAAATCAACTAGTTTATGGGTAGTGCGACCTACAACTACTTCGTGTCTGAAAACTTGGGCAAGGATTGGGACCTTCACATATATTAAATCAGTAATTGGTAGCTTTGGTGTTTACGTTTCAAATTGAGAATTTGTGAGGGTACATATGTCACAATATAGCACTTTATAGTTCTACATACAAGTCCCCGACAAGGCTGATATTTCATTAGACATTCCAAAACACACAATAAAATAGATTTTTGTTAATTGCTACCTGGAAGGCTGGAACTAGTTTGAGTTTACAATTTTATTCCGTATAAATTTTATCAAGCTGACGTAAAAATAATGCAACAAAGATAAAAGCTTTTTAGCTAAGTAAAAGCAAAACCTCAGTACGCTCAATGATATTTTGTTTAACCCGTACGTGAGTCGTGACAATTTTACAAAATAATACAAAATATTTATTCTTCGATTTGTGTTGCATGATACTCATGTAATCAATATAATTGAAAAATATATTGCTTGTAAAAGAATAAAAAGTGAGGGGAAAAAATGAGAAGACTATGGACTATGGGGATTATTATAAAGAATGTGTAAAGAAAATGAAGAAATGTGTAAAATGTCTTCTCTTGTGATATTACTTCACTATCGGTCACCCAAGAATATTTAGCCTAGCAAGGCAGTCCTTGCATATTCACACAAGATTCCACGTGTCCCATGCTACTTGGGTCACAGTGTAAGGTAGTCATACTTTCGGCTATTAGACTCTCGCCATCTAGAGTGTAAGGTAGTCATACTTTCGGCTATTAGACTCTCGCCATCTAGAGTGCAACACTCCACCACTTCGCCTAGCAGCATGATACTTGTATTGCTCTCCCACAACCTCGTTTTCGCGATTTAGGCTGCTCCCATTTCACTTGCCGCTATTACAGGAATCACTTTTGCTTTCTTTTCCTCTTGCTACTGAAGCTGGTTGTCTCTTGCCTGCTCATGGATTCAACAATAGTTCGAAAGGTTGACTTATTCTATATCTCCACTTATTTTCAACTCCCCGAAGCATTTCATCACTTATTACTCTCGTCCTCATCTCTAGGTACATAGGTATCTACCATAAGCCTTTCCTCGTTTGAACCTCGCCCTTAACTTTAAGGGTATGCCATCCTCTAAAGTGCTACTTGTGAAATCGCATAAAAAATTATGAATTTGGACAGATTTGGATCTAGGTTTTTGGGCAAAAATGTAAGAAAAGTTTGAAAATTAGGGTTAAAATATAATTATTCAAGGGTATCTTTGAGAAGATTTTCAGAAAACTGGGTCCAAGTGCAAATAAGTAAAACAGTTTCCAATTAACCAGAAGTTGACACGTGGCGCTACAGTTACGAAAATTGCCCATAAATCCCCACATTTTCCCATTCTTTTTCGATTTGGTCCCTAGAGAAAAACCCAACACCTGATTTTCGGCGAAGCTCCGTTGAGCCACCTCCGACCATCGTTGCCCTGCGCCACCAATCGGCGTCGACGCCCAGCTATCGGACGAAGCTTCCGTCACTAGAACCAGTCCCGTCAGAGCCGCTGATCGCTGGAAAAACGCAGAAAACACCGCAGATTCTTTTCCTCGCGCGGAGCCGATTTTGGCAACCGTTCGCCGCGAAACTAGTCGCCGTGGACTCATCTCCTCACGGGCAATCTGATGGTAGGTACCTCGTATCTCAATTTTGCTTCGTTTGATTTTAATTTCGTTGGACAGTTTTATGTGTAATTGGTTTTGAAATTGAGTTTTCGATTGGACCATTAGATTTTAAAACTGATATCATTTTTGGAATCTACGTTGAAAATGGTGAAAATGAGATATATATTGACTATGTTTTGAAACTGGCTCAAAAAAAGAGATCGGACGGCTCAGATTTGCCTCGATTTGTGTGCAATAGGATCCGCATCCAAATTTGACAAATTATATGTCTAACCTAGGGTTTTTAGGTGCTCTGAATTCAGTGGTGAAGTATGTTTCATGATTTGAAGCTCCGTTTGAAAATCAAGTTTTCAAACCAAGGAACTAAAGTTTCAAAAATGACGTCCGCTCTTCCAAACGACACCCAAACAACGCCAAACTTTCTCCATAGCCTTGTAACGCTAGTTGGATACTCGATAGATGTAGGGATTCGATTACTTGATTCTAAAATTAATTTAATTTATGAATTTTACATATTTTCAATAAATATAGAATTTCGTGAAATAATTTATAAAAATTGTGTTTATGTCCATTTTTGATCTGATTTGAGATATAAACTATCTGGGAGACACATCACACTGGTTGGCGTATCATATATACTGTGTTGGATTATTTCTGCAGGAAATTAGATTTTTGGGTTTTGATAGAAAATAGTTGTTGTAATGCCGAAATTTTTAGAAAATCCAAAATGGTTTGATTACTCAGTTTTAAGGACTAGAAGTGATTTGATTAAAGAATATTGCATGGTTATTTTGAGATTCTGTAGAAATGGTGCATATCCTTATTATGTCATTTATAAAACATTTGTATACATTCACACATTTACGATGTCCTACATCAGGTGATCGGACTTACAATGCCCCATATCGAATGATCGGACTTACGGCGTTTCTTTAAGTGGCTCGGACTTACGAGTGATCCATTAGGACACTTCAGACATCATAATTGCATACATGGATATATGTTGGCTTGAAAGGATATGTACTGGTTTTGATGAATGTTACAATGGTTTGAAATGTTTGACCATTGGACTATAACTTCTACTTGAGTTTTGTGAACTGTTTTGAATGGAATACTGACCATGCATGACGTTCAACATGAGTATATTTTATATATATGTAGGAACTTATAATTGATTTTCTACTGGGCATTAGCTCACCCTCTTTCTTCCCCTTAGGTGGCAATCAGTGTAATTTGGATCAGAAGAGTTAGATCGAGACATTTTTAGAACAACTAGTTTATTTATATTTTAGTAATTTCCTACGAGACTTGTAAAATATTTAAATTTGAGTTGGCATTTGGATTTCATTAAACTTTATAATTAGAATATGAAATTTGGACATGGTTTGTATTACTTAAGTCTGAGTTTGAGTATGAGATGATTTGTGATGTACGACTATTAAAACAATTGTTTTGTTTACGGTCTATGTTCAATGAGTGACGCATAACTGTGGGATTTTATTTTCATTTAAATATTTTATTGAGGCCAGTTTTGAAAGGTTAGAATCCTCGGGACAAAATTTTGAATGAATTGAGTCTTTTTATTTAGTTCTTTTTGGTATTTCTAATTTATGAAATACTCATTCTGCCATTGACCCCGGCCTCGGGTCGTGACACTACTAAATGGAAGGATCTTATCAACGTCAATAAATAATAAATCATAGCATAGATCAAACAATCAAATCGAAAAAATTGGGTGCCATCATATAGCTTTATATCGACTAAATTTATGAGTTGGAGATAAGTGGACTCGAATCGCTGATATCTGTCACAAGGTAAACCACTGTCTTTCAAGCTCTTGGCTGATTCTACCAAAGAATCCAATGATAGACAATAACTCTCCCTCGAATACAACTTTCATCCTATTGTGCTCTCTAAAGAGCGACTCTTCCTAAAATCTTAAAAGGTGATGAGGTGGAATCCTATTCTAACTAAAGACTCTCGTGGTTCTGAAAGATCGAGCCAAAGATTCTTGTGGTTCCCAAAGATCTAGCTATAGGAGAACCAAGAACAAAAATTTTTCCCCCTTTTTCCACCCACTCTTTGGTCTTAAGAATATTGGTTTTAAAAATGAGTGATTTCCTTTCTCCAACCCTAAATGCATATTATCTCTAAGAAACCCAATTATGGAGTATTATCAAATAATGTCTTATTTGAAATGCAGATAATCTGATAATTATAAATAATAATTACTTTTTATGTAATATATAGTTCTTAATTTATCAAGATAAATATCTTTAGAATACCACATAGACAATAAAACAAGTTGGACAAATTTTGATCCCGACACTATTTATTACTATTATTACTATTTTAGAAGTTAACATCATCGTTAATCTCGCAAGATGGCTATTTTTTATTTTATTTTATTTTTTCAAGTGCTTAGAAACTCTTCGTACAACAAAGTATAAATATTTAGTTAACCATCTAATGTCATAGACTCTTGAACATACAGGGCTACAGGAATCTTAATTGGAAAAGGTTTTGGAAAGGCATGAAAATAATCAAAAGTTACGTTATGATTCTTCCCAAGTTCACTAATTACATGAGGGATATATATACTAAAATTTGTTTCCTAATTTTGTATTTAAACACATGAATGAACATAAGAGGTGCCCCCATTCATTTCGTTCATATTCAGTCTATTGTGAATTAGATAATTAGTAACGTGGCCACACAGTGAATGGACTTACCACTCCCTTTTGTCAGACTCTAAAGGCGAACAGGTTTACTCGCCTGTGAATAATTTATATGCATACCTTGTTTCATAATTAGTCAACTATGTCACACCACTTGGTGATTAACTTTGATAAATAAGCAGGTGCATGTAGTATGAGTGTATGATAACAAGAATTGCGAGAATGACAGGAAAGAAGCAATAGAAATTTTCCAATGTACAACTTCCAAACCATAACTTATACAACATTTAAAGGAGGCAGTTTCTTCAACACAACCAAGATGGAAGCTCATAAAATAGCCACCTTTATATAGCAATATAGCGTTATATAACTGCAAGGTACCTAGCCGTTTTCCTTCAGCTGCGATTCTACTGCCTCTGATAGGCGCGAGTGCTTAGACAGAAACTCCACTTTTCTTTCCCTGGCAATCCCATCGAGTGGAAGGAATGCTATGTCTTTTTTACTTCTGTACCCTCTGTAATCGGCAAACAGAATAGATCATGAATATATGTTAATAAAAGTATCCAACTCTGGCTAAAAATGAAGTAATAATGGAACAGAAATGAAGGTTAGTAGTTCCTTCCTAGTATGGTAATCACAATCTCTAGGTCCCTATTTAAATACATGCCATTCTAGAAGCCATAATGAACGGATGCATCATCATGAACTTGGGGTTTCTATAAGCATGTGCATGGGGAAAAAAAAAAGTCTAGAAACCAATAGTAAGCTTTATATACATCCCGCCACAAACCATTTTGTAAAAGATTCAGGAACAACGGAAGTGAACTTTGTAAAAAAATATCCAGAAGTCAGGAGTTACGACCTACGATTCCAATTCCTATACATGTATGCCAAGGGGTACAGAAAGGCTTCATTTAATAGTGGTATTGTTCAATTCTTCTTTATAACAATATTGTTATTTCTCTCTTCTTTGTACCCTGACACCCTAGATGGTCCCCAAGTAACAAGGAATTAAGCTATCAAGTATGTAAGCTAGAAATAAAATTTACAAAGAACTTAATCTAACAAAACAGCTTATCCATGGTACATGTTTGCTATATATATAATGAGTATATATATATATATATAAATATATAGAAATGTTCAGGTGAAGAACTGTTGGTACCTTGAAATTCTTGAGAAGATTCAGAGAACTCCAACAACTGAGAAGATCTTGCAACTTCAAGCAGCTTGATAAACTTTTTGTTTCCACCTATACGGGCTTCATCAAGTGGAGTTTTTCCCCATCTACCAGCATATGCACAGCTAATAATCAGGTATTTAAGGCAGGCAATGGCATGAGACTGAGAATAATGAATAGAGAATGCGAACTAATTAATACTCTATTTGCTTTTTGTCCCCAAAGCATAGCCTGTGATACTCTAACAATTAGGACTCTTCTTTGTGCTTTCCATCTTGGTTTTATATATCTTTGAGAAAGTGCACCAATAGACTTTGAAATGAGAGTCCTATAATTAAGAATTATGTATTAGGAGTGACTCTACTATATGGTTAGATTGGGTAGTTGTCCCTTTGAATTGAAGAGTTACTGATTCAGCTGTATTAATTTTAAATGGGAAAACCATGCTCCAAAAAGCATTGCATAGCCGTTATTGGCAGAACAAGAAAAGAATCTGGGAGATTCAAGGTCGTTCCGTAGACATAGAGCATGTACTCCACCCTACCCTTTATTTATAAGTTCTAACAGAACTCAATTTTGTGTACATATCTAGAACAGAACCACTTCTATTACGAGTTAAGATTCTAAGAATACGAAAAAAAAAAAAAAAGTTTTGATTGAAGATTTAGATTCGATCTGAAAGCTAAAACGTTACCATTGAAACCTAGCATCTACTTAAAAGAAAAAACCTCTAAGGCAGATGACCATTAAAGAAAAAGGTGGTACAAATTGAGATAAGATGAAGCAAGTCAGGTTGACAAGTGCTTTGGTAACCTTTTCCACAGTTATTCGTTCCTTTAGTGAAGCAAATTGCAATGAGACAAGGACAATATCATCCCCTTACAATCCAGACAAAAATTGGGAGTGTACCTGTCCTTGCAAAAAACACTTGCTCCTGCATCTAATAGCAATTCTGCCATTGGATAGAGCCCTTCAGAAGCAGCTATGTGAAGTGGTGTTCTGTTATCATAATTCTTCACATTCGGATTAATGTCCTTGTCCAAAACCTTTTTAAGAAGGTCTATGTCCCTTCTAGCTACAGTATTGCAGAGAAAACTACCAGTATCATCAATGGTGATTGAAGCTCCAGCATTGGTGAGCAATGAATCTACTCGATCATGACCGTTCTTGATGGCCTCCAGCAAGGGAGTGTTTCCAAACTTATCTAGTACACAAGTTAATCAACATCTGTTACTAGATCTCTTCAGATATTCCAATCTAATATATGAATTTTTTTTAAATAACTCACGAGCACATTTGTAACACAAACTATTTTAGAAGCTAACCTGTATTATTGACATTGACTCCTAGTTCAATGAGGAAAGTAGTAATATCTTCATACCCTTTAGATGCAGCAATATGCTAGAAAAAAAAAATCAGATGAAACTTTAGTATAAACATATAGATATATGTTTAATATACATATATATATATGGCAAACAAACGAAAATATTTTATTATAAAATATCTACAGAAGTGCAAAATTGGAAGGAGAAGAGTTCCCCAACAAGGAAATGGGCCAGAAACTAACGTACCAAAATAAAAAAACATTACCACAAAGACATTATGCTAACTGAAACCACATTCTTCCAGCTCAAACAAGAATAGAAGGAAAACTTCTAAGCTCCTAGAGAAAGAAGTACATATGAAACTGTTTACTTGATTTTATCCCATAAGCTCAAGTCATCGAGAGAAATATCTCCGAGCATTTTCTAACTTAATTTGAACCAAAGAAAATATTAAATTAAGCAAGCACTGCACATTGCCACCACAACTTGTCTCTTATTTCAATCCAAAACTCTAGAATTACCAATCGTCAAAGACACCACATCCAAAGGGAGGACCCAAAGGGGAGTTGCTTAATGTCACGGCCAGCGTCGTCTAAGAGTGAATATACAGTAAAAAAAAATAAGATCAATGCTTTCCTTGAACGTCTTGCACATGATGCACCAATGTGGGAAGAGACAAGTATAAGGATTCCTCTTTTGCCAGACTTCATAAATGCTTATCTTGCCAAGAGCTAGAAGTCAAGAAAACACTTGCATTTTTGTAGAGACACTAGCTTTCTAAACGAAGTAAGAAAGGCCAAAAGTAGGGGAATATCCTACACGTATCTATATATTATACACATAATACGAGATCAAATAGTTTCTTAGCAGGCTAGAAGTCTTACCAAAGCTGATCTACCATCATAATCTGTATTATTTGGATCTGCTCCAGCTTCAATCAAACGTCTTACTCGATAGAGATCTCCAGCATAGGCAGCACAGTTAACCCTTGTAGCCAATTCCAGTTCATGAGTTCCAATGTAAACTGTGATATCTGATTCCAATAGCTTCTTACGAATACTTACGTCTTTTCCCTACCAATTGAGAAATGTGTTACAATGATTCTGACTCATAAAGCTTTAAATATCTAGCAGACAAAACAAAAGCAAGTTTGTCTTTTGGTTGATAGCGGAAACAAGTAAATAGCCTGTTTATTTGCTTTTATCCTTTCTAGGCAAGCAACTTACGTAATTCATTTTAGTATGTTGCAACTGCTACAGGCTCAGTTGAAACATTGTCAAAACGACTCGCAACAGACAATGAATAGTAATTACCTCAAGGAGGTTGTTCAAGATGATCCGCCCATCTAGAAAGTAGATTTTCAGGATTTCAGTAAAGGATTGTTTATCCAGTCGCAAAACTTTACACAGTTCACGAACCACAACAGTATAACGTTGAGGAGTATTGCAAAGAAAAGAAACCTCGCCAAATGAGCTATAGGTTTGCAGTCGTGTGCACAACTCTTCTCTTTCATCACCTTCACCTTTCCCTACCTCATCCTGTCAACATTATCAAATAAGACTACTGGAGGAACGCTTCCATACTAATGGGCCTTAAAAAACTTATTAAGAGCTAGACATATATGGAGAACACAAATGTCAGAAAAACAACAATATTGCACGTCTATAAATATCTGATGAAATGGCAACAAATCCCCAACCTTCGGGGAAGAAAAAAAAAAGGGAAGAAGAAGAAGAATAGATTAAGGTTTTCTGAACTTTCAAGGCAGAGAAAAAGAAACAGGGAGGGAGAGGGTGGGTTCTGGACTTTAAAATTCCTAAAGTAAATAAAGGCATAAAGTGAAGATATGTAAGGCTTTCAATTTAGATAAGTTGTCTTATATATTGCAATAATAACAAGATCAGTCATTTAGTACATTATTTAATTTTATGAGGCTTTCAAACAAAGTAGCTTCATCAAACATACAATCAACCACATGCATAAGTTGCAATACTCTGCATAAAATGGGTATTACAGCATACCAGTGATAAAGATTAAGGGTCATACCAGCACACCATGGCATACTATGTAAAGTTGATCTATGACATTTCCCTGTTCTATGATCACTTCTCCCGGAAGAAAAAACTCCTCATGAACACTGATTGCCTGGCAAACATCAGAAATGAATTAATTTTGTTCAACAGAAAGAAGTAAAGGTTCTAACTAGCATTCATTTTTAATTGAACATACAAGATGAAACAAAAATTGACAGCATATAGATAGAACAAACTACTTTGACAAAGTCACATTTTAAGCATTTGTTTAAACACCTAACTCAAAGAAATTTTCTTCATATTTTAAATTTCAAAAAGTGAATATTATTATCAAAAGTTATATAATTCAAAGAATGATCCTACACCAACAATAATGTCTCGTGATAACTATTGATCTAAAGGAAATATAATGGGAATGGTCTAGAAAGTCAAAGCTAGGGATTTCAAACCTGAAACAGAAACTTTCGGAGTTAGGAGAGGTAAAAAGTTTTAAACGCAGTACTAGTTACTGGAAATTGATCAAGCTTATCCAAGAGGAAAAATGATAGCATTTGCTTACTTCAAAATCTGAAAGCTACGTATTGTATGGAGAAGAAAGGCTTACAATCTGCTTTATGAATCCCATAGAGCAGCCCTTGAAAAGATGAACTTCTTTAATATATGACTCATATAAGTTCTGTGAAATCTGCAAACAAGAAAAAAGATATTTTAGTACCTTGATACAATTTGGCTCTACTAAATATTCCTTAGAAAGCAGAAGAAATCAAAAGAAAAATGGGAGCAATAAAAACCTTAATAAGAAAACATAACCAAAACAAAAGAACATTTCAATACCTTGTGGCGAATAGACACTGGAATATCCTGAAGACCAGAAGCCTGAGTGTAGCTCCGATCAAATTGTAGCCGTAAGTGGTCTTTAATTTTCTTACTTGTTTGTTTGTCAAGTTTGTTTCTATTCATATATTTGATAAGGTCGGTCATCTTGTCTCTAAACTTTTCAGTGTTTGAGCCTTTTACTACTAACGCTGCAATATTACCAAGCAAATAAGCACCTAGAATCATATCCAGAGATATATAAATCATTATGAATATCATTTCCCTGACATTGACAGCATGAATATCTCCATAACCTGTAGAAATCAAGGAAAAAAAAAGCCCCACAGTCAATATGCATGAGGTGCATCCATACTTCTTTTAATAAGAAACAAAGAATTCATTCAAAATAGAAAGAATGTGACATTGCATCCCAATTTGGATACAAGCAAAAAGAAGTAAATAAATGAAGAAAGGATCAGAAACTCACAAAACAAATGAAGTATCAAATTAATTCATTTTCTAACATGATAATGAGAATATAAAAGTATTATATCAAAGAATAAATTAGAGAATACCACATAAATTGCACATGAATATAGTTTTGCAATTCCTTGCAATATATTTTACAAATAAACAACATTTTCTCAATCAACAATAGTTCCACCATAAGGTTTTTAATAGGGTCAAGCCAATTGACACAGATTATTAAAAAAAAAAAGGTACAAAAAGAATAAAGCGCAAGAGAAAGAACAATCCTCATCAGCCAGAATACATGTTACTAGTCAATAACAGTAACACTTAATGCAGCATCCTTTCTACTCAACAGATGCAGCTAGCATTCTTCAATCTTATATTCAGGAAACAGAAAATAAACAATGAGAGAAACTTGCAAATATATCCCAGTAACGGATATGGGTGAATGCAGAGTATAGGTTTAATGAAAATTGACTCGTCATACTATCATTATGGAAACATCACATATTGTAGTTTGCCTGTATAGCTTTTTTGGCCATTCACCACTTAAGATGATATGTTGCAATGGTAACATGCGATACAAGTAACAGTATCACTATTTGGGGCAAAGTACCATGATTCAATAAATGCATTTAATTTATGGACACATCCAACTCAATTAAATATAAAAACGGATAATGTCAAGCTTTTGTCCATTCCAATGATAGCCCTCTATACTGCTAGTTAAAATTTAGTTGGTGAAACAAGATAGAGAATTAAATTACACTAACCTATTCCACACAACATGTTCAAGTCTTAGACACCAAACTAAACAATCTTTTAAAGAACCAAAAACAAAAATGTGACATTCAAAAGAAGCTTACCAACAGTAGCCATGGTAACAATGGAAAAATAGAGTGAGGTTACGTAACGCTTCCAAAGATCAATGTCTCTAAAATGCGAATAGCTATAGTCACCCATCTTTAAACTTCCGATCCATGTGTATCCTTCCTTAGATGGTTCCACGGTGGTAGCAAGATAATAAATGATGCATGCAGCCGTATGCGTGCTGTAGAGTTCAACAACAAAAAGTTTTGTGATCCTCGTAAACATGTAATTCATCCGGATATCTTTCTCCAATTTTTCAAAAAACTCTGTCACTCTACAAGCTCTACTTAGCCTGATCAATAATAAGTATCTCACTGGCTCTTTCTTCCCAGAAGCCTGAAAACCATGTGTGGATTTAAAAACTACTTTAGACTAAGAATGAGGAAAATCAATCAAACATTATCTCCACAATTAGCCAATATAGATACAATATCTCTAGATTAAGTATTGCAAACAAACTGACTGAGATTGAAGGAGATACTATTAGCAAGGTGAGCAAATTGCTTGCATTTTGCAGTAAATCAGTAAATTAAAAACTAGATATTCACATAGGCTCTATTTGAATCTTGGGTTTTGATGATTAAAATAGAGGGAAAATAATGATTCCAAAAGTCCAATTATTGTTTTGTTGTTTTATTAAGAGTATGTTAGAAGAGACTGGAGAAATTCTACGAGGGAAATATCCACCCAATCTTACATCTTGGTATTCACGCACTCCGTAATATAATATCATAAAACTAACAACGAAGTATAAAGTGGTCATCGTAAAAAAAATAAATTAAAAAAAAAAAAGAAAAAAAAAAAAGAAAGAAAACCTTTCTCCCTCCCTACCAAACAACCGAGTAAGAACACAACAACAGAAAAGTGCCCTCCTCGTCTCTCCTCTCTTTCCCCTACGTAATGTACTTCTCATTCCTTCCCATCTTCTCTTCTCTTCTTCTCTCCTCGGCACCACACATTGCCTAAATTTTTTTTTTATTCTTTTTTAATAGTTGAAATCCGAACACAAGAAAAATGTTTTCACTAACTTTTTTTTTTCACCTCCATTAATCCAAGGTCAAAATATAGTCATTCAAAAAAAAAAAAAAAAGTACTTGCCTATTAAAGAGGGGGGGAAAAAAATGAAAGGAAATACCTTGAAGATATAATCCCAAGGGAAGCAACCGAGTAAATCAACGGTGAAACGAGACTTCAAGTACCTGATAATCAGAGAGAAATGAGAGAGAGATATTGGAAAATGGTTGATGAGAGAGAGAGAGAGAGAGAGAGAGACCTGAGAGCAATGAGTTTGCGATCGTAGACCATGCGGTGGGAATGGAAGTCTCGGTAGGCAACGAAGAAGCGCACCACAATGTCTATAAGAAATGCGAACTGGCCGGCGATGTCCAGCAGGAAGAGGTCCTCTGGGAGTCCTCTGAAGAAGCCGAACTCCAGAGGAGTGAAGAATGACGAGTACACCGCCCATATCAGAATGAAATGCGTCCACGCCACGTACCACCTGCGTGCGTGCGTGCGTGCGTAGCTTATTTTTTATTTTTTTATTTCAATAAACATTGCGCAGTACTTCATACTTTTTTTTTAATTAATTTTTTTATTCCCGCCAAATCCATATGTTCGGTCTACTTGGGGGTCAAACTCAAATGCCATATTTGCTGTTGAGAAAATAGAAATAATAATAATAACAAAAACAAAATAAAATAAAATAAAATTTGGTTAAGATACATCATTCGCCGTATATCTTGATCACCCAAAAATATTAGTATATAAATCTTATGAAAATTTTACGATATAAAAACATAAAGGCGCGTACCACACGGTAATTAAGAGATTATATGTCACGGTAAGCTAGACCACCTCCTCTTATTGGAAGTGAATGTCCTCAGTCGTCAAAGATCATTGTAAAATAGTTTTTTTTTTTTTTGGGGAAAACATTTTTAGAGAAAGTCAACTTTTTAAAAATTATTTACAAAAGATCCCTTTTGCGAAGGATGTTGCTGGAAGAAATGGTAATCATAAAATAAGAATCCACGTACAGTGCCTTTCTTTCATTTTAGAGAGGTCTGAAAACACTTAGAACACTTGACACCATGTTTGGCAGGTAGAGATGAAGAGTGGGGGAATTCCGAGAAAAAGTACTCGAAGAAAATAATTTAGGATCAGAAAGTGGTTAACTTGATTGTTTAATATATGGGATTTGTACTAAACCAAAATGTTAGATCTCCCTACATTAAAATTAAAATTTCAAAACAAAAAACTTGACTTAATTGTCAGACGTTGAAAAACCAACAGTGAAACTAATCATATAATCTATAAAGTAATATTCATATATATATATATTGTTACCAGTTATCGGGATGAATAACCAAGCGATCAAGAGGGGACGAATTGACCGTACTTGCACTCCTAACAACAATGTCTCTCCCAAATGGATGACTAGTACTACTTTCACCATTTTCGGTTCTCATCAACAAACTGTAAACCCTTTTCCACCAGTTTCTCTTAGACTCTCCCATTAGCTCCTCCGAGTCTTCAACTTCATCATCGTCGTCTTCATACTCTTCTCCACTTCTTTTCCTCATCTTCTCGCGACCCTCCATCTTCCAAACTCAACAAACCAAACCTTAAAACTTATATTTTGTTTTCCAACTTTTTGAAGAAAAATCCCAACTAGTGAGGTGAGGAGCCAAAAGGACCAATAATTTTAGTTTCATTTTGTAATGAGAGTATTTGGTGTGGGACAAAATATAATAAATGGGTGTATACTTAGATTTGCTAATTCGAGGCCATAAAGTGCTTTTGGGCCGAAAATGTCTTGTCTTCATTTGCTTTGTGGCACATGGGGAATCAGAATTTCTGCACAGTGAAATATTTGTGGTGACAGAAAGAATCAGGAAAGGACGGTTTTAGATAAGTAAAAGCTAATTAGTGGTGTTGTTTATTTTTTCTTTTCTTGAAAAAAAAAATTTAATAGATCTTACTAAGAGATTTGGCTTTTAAGAAGAATAAAAGTGAGAGTACTATAAAGTTCTTTTCTTAGTTTTTTCTGGATAGTATTTTATAATTCTTTGTCCAAAAGAGTGAGCTGGTTTCATTCTTTTAGTGATATCGTCAAGAAAGCTTATTCTAATTATGTTGAAAAATGCAAATTTTTTAAGGTGCCCTTTGAGATTTTTCAGGTTTTTTACGTGCTCCGTACGGGTATTTGATCTTGTTTCTCCTCATAATGTAAGCTACTTTTTTTTTCATTTGAAAAAGTTCCATGTGACTCTAGCTATGAGCTAGAATATAGTCAACTGCATATGAATACTATATTAAAAAAAGAAATAAAGAAAACTCAATCACTACAATGATTAGTCCGAAGGATTTTAATCGACATGCAATAAAACTTTTAGCTTTGCTAGCACTATATAAAGAATTATGCATTGATATGAAATTCACGTAGAAGCTACGCCAACAAATTAACCATCATAATCAGACAAAGGCATATATATCCATAGTATTTGTGGGACCCGTTCCCGAACTTTATGCCACGAGGAAGGCTATGCGGATCACACGTGATCTCACCATCGGCCTTTGGGCCGTCCAAGGTTAGGGCCGAATTTATCACTGACATCAGACGGTCCGGCCCAGTCAGATCCCAACCACGACAGCTAGGGGTCAGAGGCCCCAAGGGTCTGCTACATAGGAACAGCGATTTTTATCTCAACAGTCGGAAGAGTCAAAAGCCCCAAGGGTCTTCAGACTAGATACAATAGAAAACAACTCACGGCTCCAGACCCAAACAGAGCATTTAATGCGATCCTGGGTAGGTGTGTATACCAGGGACAAGTCATCCTGACAGAACGGCGATTTGCCCAAATCTTACTCCTGACAGATTGAAGATGTAGGAGGCGGCGAAAATCAGGCCACGGTAGCACATAGGAGATCACAGAAATTTCGGCCCGTGACTGTTAAAAAAGATCTTGAGGTGAAAGGTACTTATTCATGAGATGGAGAACCAGACTGTTCACTATCTCAAGACTACATATATAGAAGCCATGCATTCCCGAGAGGAGCATGTACGCACAAAAAACTGATATATATAAAAAAGTCTGTGAACAAAAAGAAAACAGATAGATATTCATACTGAAATATTTCCCTTGCTACCCAACACAAAGATAAACTACTGACTTAAGCATCGGAGAGTCTTTGCAGGTAGCCACCCCCGCCTCTCCGATCTTATTTGGAGTTCAGAGAGCTTTGAGACAGCAAGGACACGTGGACAGTTAGAGAATACAGCGTCAGCAGTTCGAGACACGTAGACAGCTGGTGAGAAACCGCTCCAACAGTATCTTTCTAAAATATTGTGGTTAAATGAATTTTTCAATCACACAAAATACAATGATATTGCCGTTGAAACTTTGCCTCAATTTACGCTGTTCAGGTGAATTGTCTTTTTTTTTAATTTATTAATGATAATATAATTTTCTGTTAATTCTGTCAGATAAATAAGGAAGGAGGACTGCTATCCCTTAATACGATTTTAAGCATAGCTAAATGGAAATTTTGGTTTTAACCCTACTCTCATTTGTTTTACTTTTGTTTCTTAATATGTTATGGGAATTTTAGCAAAGTAGTTATTAACGTTGACTTAATTTAATTAGTATTAGTTACACTAACCGAAGATTTGATCAGTATGCTTTAAATTCTTCATGGTTTGCTTAATTATTAAGAAAAATATTCCTAAAACAAATTATGGTATTGGAATCAGTTCAATTATGCCATTCTACGTACAATAATTTAGAATATGTACCGATAATTTATTCAAATTGAAAAGGGGGTGGTTTTTAACTTTGCGCATTGTAGCTGGGTCATTTGTCCATTCGTTGCTATTTGAGATAAGACGACCGTCTTAGAAGCGGATTTGACATCACTAAATTACTAAAACTAACGTAAGTAGCTTAATACTTATAAAATGTTACTTTTGTTGAATTTTATGTTAATGTTTTTTTTTTTAATTTTTAAAGAGCATGACGTGTAATGAGATAACTCTTGTGGCCGTACTAAGTTAATTCGTAGAACCTTCTCTACTGTCTCTACTCTCTCGACAGTTCATAATGTTCGAAAGGCGATGATGTTTGTCAGAAATTCGATCAGAATTAGTCCCGATTGTACCGTCGCAAAAATTAAATAATATAATTATGAGTAAAATATCGTTAAGTAATTAAAACTATTCTACTAATTACTCAAATAAGATTATTGAAATTAGATCAATTTTAATTTTATCTAAGTAATTAAAATTAAAATTTGAAAAATAAAAATGAAACACCTAATAAAGAAATTACTGGAAAAATATACTAATGTAGGGCCAACTTCATCTTTCCGATCTTTTTTAATTCTTCCATTGTTTCTTTTTAATCCAATTAATTTAGTTAAGTATTAATTAGAAAATCTTAATATGTATTACTAATTTCTTCTGAGATTTAGTAATAATATCTCTACTTAACAATCTACTATATTCTAATTCAAATTAATTTATGTAAAAGATTCCTTAAGTTCAATAGTTTCTATAACAATTTATGCCTATTTAATACAATTTATTCTGTTTATGAGACATATTCTAAATCTCATTTTCCAATTCAATTCCGTCTAAAATTTCATAAATAATTAATTGAGTGGCCAAATCAATCAAAAATATTAAGTACAAATAAAATATTACTTGGTATAGAAAATAAATGCTTGAATTCAACAAAAGAAAACTAAAGATTCATGGCCATGGTCCATTGAAACCCTAGGAAAAAGTGTTAGTTCGTAACAAAGATAACAAAATTAAGAATAAAAGGTTGTAACATGATTAAAAATTTAAAATATAAATTAAATAAACGAGAGTTGAACAAGATCGTGAATGATCAAGAATAATTACAAATCTCTTCTATCTAGTTCAACCTCCAATTACTCTTTTTTTTAGAACAAATTTACTAATCAGCAATGAAGAGAAAAACTAAAGACAGAGAAATTGATTCCCCTTTATATATTTACATACTAAAGTAGTTACTCATGAAAGAGAATCGTAATCTTCTTCTTCATTGTTTCTTATTTTTATTCATTCTCTTACCCCTTAATTCCCTTTTCACTCGTTCCTGTTACGAATTAGTATACCACTTAGACGCATGAGTAAACATGGCCCTAGTTTCTCTCTCTCTCACTCTATTCAATTCCTCTATGTCGGTTGCTGACGGTTACATTCTGCCAGTCTCTGTTCACGTGTATGCATGTGTGTCTGTGAAAGTCTGTTCAACCGACTCAAAAGCCATCACGTTTCTAATGTCATTTTTCTTTGTTACGCAAGGTGACACTTCACACAAGTCCAGCTAATGGGCCTCCTCATAATCCAAGCCCAATTATGAGAACCTCTTAATTCGATTTCCTTCTTTCTCTTTTTCAATTGTTGCTGAAACATCTTAGTTCATAAATTGAAGAGGAAATTTGATTTTTTATGGCAATTCTTCAAAAAATTAAAAAATTCCGGATTTTGAAATTATTTGAAAAATTATGGATTTTAATTAGAAAAATACCACTTTTTATTAATTGATTAGTTTGAGGTTCAAGTAACCCAGATGGTTACGTCAAGTATACAAATTTTGAAGACTAAGTAGTATTTTTCTAAATATTTGTTAAAAATGTTATTTTTTTCAAAATTATTTTTTAAAATGATATTTTCCTATATCAATTAGGAGTTTTTCAAAAATTCAGCCCCTTCGGGATTTTCAATGGGCTTCTTTCAAAATTCAAGGCCCAAAGTGCCAAAAATTGAAAATACAAGATTAGCCAAATTTTTTGAAAAATCTCGATTAGATTTGAAAAAAATTCATCTTTTAAAACTATTTTAGAAAAATAACCCTTTATAAATATTTAGAATAATACTATTTTTTTAAATTTGATATTTTTTAAAATAAGTATTTTTTAATAATACTTGAGATAATTAGTATCCAATCTAGTACCTAGGGTAACTTATCAAGTTACATCATGTAACTCGATTAGTTACTTCAAGTATCTCATCGATTAATAAAAATGATTTTTTGAAATATTTTGAAAATAGTATTTTTCTAATTAAAATCCAGGATTTTTCAAAAAATTTCAAAATGTGGGATTTTTAATTTTTTTGGAAAATTATCATAAAAATTACATTTTCTCTTTTTTTAAAAAAAAAAAATTTTGGTACTTTATCTATATCTTTGTAAGAACCTCTCCATCTCATATAATTTAATGTGAAAATTAGAAAAAATAAAATAAAATAAAAAAAGGAATATACAATGGGCTCTGTTTTTTAAATCTTGTACGGTTTTTATTAGAAAAATATTAGTTTTTTAAAAAGATTTAGAATAATACTTTTTTTAAAATAGTAACTAGTAAGCAGTAATCAATTTCGAGTATAGTAAGCAAAAGTATATATAATTGGTATATAACCGATAAGTGGTAATAGGCAACCAATTTTCATAAACTGGTAACTCGTAACCATTTTAAATATGGTATTTTTCTAAAACTTTTTAAAAATTGATATTTTTTAAATAAAAACTGTACGGGAATTGGAAAAAAAATCTGACTTCCATATTTGTAATTCTTTTTTTTTATATATAAATAAAAGTGTTAGAAACCCTAATGTTCCATTGACATTACTTGTCCAATTTGGTTCACAGCCTCATAGTCATAGATTCCCATTCTACTTTAATTTCTTTTGGGGATAATTAGATTATTACTAATAAAAATATAAATTAATTACAAATATACAATGGAAAGGAATTTCAAGCTTCCGTACCGCATCTATTTAGTATATTTGAAAAGGTAAATAAAAGGCACGATGGCAGACTCGTAATTAAAACATTCTTTTTAGAATTAAGTTATATTTTATATAGAGTTTAAAATGAAACTTAAAAGTTAATGGGTCTAATTTTTTGTACGTTTTATTCTCCATTTCACTTATTGGGTTCGAATCTCACCAGTCCCTTTGCATTTTTTTTCCCTTTCATTAATTTTCCTTTTACATTGTTTTTCTTTTATATTTTTTTCCATCTTTTATTTCTTTTCATTTTTCCTCTCTTAAGGATATTTTTTTACTTTAATTTTTAATAGTTATCAGTAATACTAATTTGAAGAACTAATCTCTAATTTCCAAACTGGCTAGTTACTGATAACCAACAATTAGTAATCAATCTTATAGTTGATAATTTGTAATCAAATTGATAATTTATAATCGGTAATCAAATTGGCTGCAGGTAAATTAAAACCATTAACCATAATGAATCACTAATGAAAAATAAAATAAAATGCCACCAACTAGAGAATAGTTACTATTAATCATTAAAAATTATGGTTACTAGTTACTTGGTTACTGCTTATTTAATACTTTCTTACTACTTACTAGCTACCTACACTTAATTCGGTTAATGGTAACCAATAACCAATTTAATTACTAATTATTAATAACAAAAAATACTTATTGTTAACTAATTATAAAGTTAATTATTGATTATTAGTTATCAGTTACCAATAAGGACTGAATAATATCCAATAATCAATCTAGCAATTGGTTTCAATTTTGTTATATGGCAATTAGTAACTATTTTTGTAATCGGTCACCAGTAATTAGTAATTAGTAACTGTTGACTAGTGTACTGATACTATCATTATGAAAGCTAGTAACTAGTAATAATTAACTAATATCTAAAGTGGTAATTAGTTACGTAATAGTAACTAAAGTAAGCATTAATTAGTTTTATAACTGATAACCAGTAATCAAATTAGTAACTATTATCCAAGTATTGATACCAGCCAATCTTATAACCACTTTAAAAGCCAGTAACCAATAATCATTATCTAAATTAGTTATTGGTAACTTAATGGTAACTAAAGTAATCACTAACTAGTCTTGTAACTAGCAACTAGTAAATAAGTTTGTAATTAGCATCTAGGTATTAGTAATCGGTAATTAATAATTAATAAACAATTTTAAAATTAACTAGTTTTATAATTGGTACCACCAAATCACCACTTTGAAATCCTGTAACTAGATTAGTTATCAGTTTTGCGACTAATATCCAAAGTAACTAATAACTAAATTAAATAATAGGGGAAAAAAAGATGGCTCTTTTATCCTTAAGAGGGATAGAAAAAAAGAAAAAAATAATTAAAAAAGTAAAAAGAAATTACAAAAGAAAAAAGAGGGAGTAGCATGGCTTAATATAAATAAATAAATAAATAAGGTGAACAAATTGAAAAATGAAAATGAGAATAGCATGTCTCACTTAAATTAGTTACCACTAAATGGGAAAAACAAGTACGTTAAATTGCCTAAGGGTAATTATTAACCAAATTGGTAATTGGTAAAGGATAATTAGTAACCAGCTCTAGTTATTATTACTTTTAATTTTATTTATTTATTTAATTTTGCTTTAAAACCAGTAAAATGTCTTATATCTAGTAATAGAAATAGGAAAAAAAAATTAAAAGTACGAAAAAAAAGGAGAGAGAAGAACGGCTGAATGAAAAAAAAAACAAAAAAAAAGCAAAAAATATTGAAAGAGGGAAAAAAATAAAAAAAAAAACAAAATAAAATGAAAAAAGAATAAAAAAAATTGAAATGCTGGGTCTCGAAACCGTATAGTAAAAGAAAATCTGCACGACATGAACTAGTAAGACAACACATTCTTTAACGTATATATGTATCTATAATTTAAAAAGTTGGTTTTATTATCATTTTGCCACTGCATGCTTTAATCCGTATATATGCAACTATTTAGTTTCAACGCAGTATATAAAATAATTATTCTAGGTTCCACCGTATATCCGTAATATTTATTTTAGTTAGTGGTAAAAGCTTAGAAAACCCTTTCTTTTTCCTTTCTAAATGATACAACTTAAACATTACATGCACCAGACTCCTAGTTCCTTAAAAATCTTGTCAACGGGCTTGCCTCGTATATGTTAAAGTTGTTGGCCCATTTCTTGATTCAATGGACTCTTAAAAACTTCTAGTCTTGGGCCTGATATCATCAACAGTGCCACTTTTAAGTTCTTTTTCTATCAATACCTCATAACCTGTTCAATTTAACAAAATACTACAAATTATGATAAAGGCTTTTAGAACAGAATATAATTGGGCACAAAAGTAAGATGGAAAGGTGTAAATAATGCATAAAATACAAGCATATTAGTGACATGATACGAAGGGCACAGCGAATGAAAAACAAAAAAAATAAAAATTTATCGTCCATGCCTCCTTGGTTTGTTTTTTCTCTGCCGTCTCACTATCTTATTACAGCCTCCTCTCTCTAGCTCTCTTACTTATTTATTGGACTCTCTCTTTTTCTTTCTCCACCATCCTCACTTCTCTTCTCTCTCATGTTTCTCAACCTTATAGCACTTTTATGCGTGAATTCAAGAATGTTCAATTTCGATGCCCAATAAATTAATGTCACTCTATTCTCATTTTTTATGTAAATTTTTAATTTAGCATGATATCTATTCATTAATTTTACGTAAACTTAGACACCAAAATTGGACTGGAGATTTGAATTGATACGGTATCATATCACTATTTACACTCAAATATTTATGTCCATTGATTATTAAAGTTAGGGCTGTCAATTTTTTACATGACACTATGATATGACTCGAAAATGACACGAAATAAATGAATTTTGGTGATCCATTTAATTTTTATGTCAATTTCGAGTTAACACGTATAATAAATAGATGAGTTTCAAGTCAATCCGCTTAACTTGAAAATGACTGTTTAACACGTTTAATTAAACGGGTCATTTTCGTGTCGTATCAACACGACACTAATACAAAATATTTATTAATATTTTAAATGTTATTTTGATTAATTCTAAACATATTTTATGTGTAAAATTGAATTAATTAGTGTATAATCGTATTAAATTAGAGTAATCGTGTCAAATAGGTTATAATATAATATATGACACATTTATTGAACGGATTACACGTGTTGTGTTGTGTTACACATATATTAATCGTATCATGTTCGAGTTTAAGTTTTTAACACGTTTATTAATTGCATCGCATTTAGATTGAGTGTTATCATGTCGTATCGTAATCTTGTCGATCCGAATACGACACGATAACACAAATTACTAGCTCAAATTGAAGTGATATAACAATGTCCAACAGCGTGGAAAGATTAGGTTTCGTACGTGTAAGTTGCAAAGAGCGTATTAATCTTTGGCATAGACGTTCGGAAAATAACGGACCAACCCCTTGAAGTGTCTTGTAGGTAGGCACTATGTGAATATATACATCATGACAGCAAATTATTGAAAGAGTAGTTAACGAAACCAAACCATATTGGCTATATTCATATAAAATAATGGACAATTATAGATGATTAGTTGGACTTTTAATGGTTTACATATAAATATATCTGTACATATGGTCCATAATACTGAGACGCCACTTGCACTGTCACAAATATCATAATCAGAATATACAACTTGGAGACGATTAGGAAAGAAGTTGGAAGCAACAGCTCAAAAATCCCATCAAGATATATACAAATTTATTAGTATAGAATCAAACAAAGAGACAAAATCAATCAACCTTACTGTTTAAATGATATACAACTGGGCAGCACTGATAGGCCATAATCTATTGTTGTTGATGCCTTGATGCACTTCAATTTTGACGTCATTTCTTAGACAATAACTGACATCATATTTAAGGGGCCCATATTTAAATTAGTGTCGGGGCCGAAGTGAAAATTTTATTTAGGACAAGAGTGTTAATTCAAATAGCACTAGAGCTAATCAACGTTTATGGAGTTCATTGTTAACTGAAGATTCTTTTTCGTTTGAATAAATTTCATGGTTATTTTTACATTCATGAATTTCATATTGTCACGGTGAAGAAAATACACGAAACGATTGTCATAATACCATTACGATTGCAAATTTAATTTGACTAATAATGGTAATAATAAAATAAAATAATTGCCATACAACTAATTCGAAATTAATAGCAGTTTACTAAATATTATTGCGCTATGTTAGTGTTTATATTTCTAAACATATTTGTTGGAGCATGACAAAGTGAGTACGAAGTATGAGTAAGTTGGCTATTTTTATAATGTTACTTTCATTTCTATTGATTTTAGTTTTGAGTACTTTTATTTCCTAAAATGATAATCCCATGATTCAAACCTTTTACCTCTTACGTAAGAATCTTAAGACTAACATCTTATTGGTGTGATAGTTATCAAGATGCCAGGCTTAAAACTTTTATGTAAGAGGTAAAAGAGGTAAAAGTCAAGAATTTGAATTTTAGGGACATTACTTTTAGAAATAAGAGTACCCAAAACTAATCTACTATGAATGAGAGTACTAAGTGGACAAATAACAGACGAGCCTACCGTTTTGTAGAAATTGTAGAAGTTGTCCTTCTAACAAAAGTGCGGACGTCTTTGTGACGGGGAGCCTGTCCGTCACTTGTCCACCTGGTACTCTCATTCCCAGTAGATTTGACCTTGAGTACTCTTATTACTCAAAGTAAAATCCTTGGGTACTCTCATTCCTCAAGGTAGTGTCCCCACAATTCAAGTCTTGACCTCTTGGTTGGGTTGACATCCTAGTAGCTACCCAAATAAATTAGAATGAGAATACTATTGGTCAAATAATAGGCGAGTTCACCACTTTGTAGAAGCTGTTATTCCAATAAAAAAAATACTAATGCTTTTGTGACAAAAGACCTACCTATCATTTGTCCACCTGATACTCACAATGATTTTAGCCTTAGGTACTCTAATTTTCCAAGATAATGTCTCTAGGATTCAAACTCTCGACCTCGTGGTTGGACTAGTATTTACAAACAGTTCTAGGTATTTTTATTTTTCAAAGTGACGTCCCCACAATTTGAACCGTTCCACCTCTTGGTTTAGTTGATATCCTAGTAGCCCCTAAACCACTTAGCGTAGTGGTTACCAGAATATTAGCCAACTAAGAGGTCGAGATTCGAATATCGGGACGCTATAATGGGAAATGAGAATACAAGCTATAATGAGAAATGAGAATACAAGGCTAAAACCGCTGAGGTGATAGCTAGGCTATAAAAGTTCCCGGTGAGTATAAAGTGGATAAATAGCAAGAGGACCCACTAGTTTGTGGAAATTGTCCTTCCAGCAACATGTTTCCAGTTTGATATTTAACATTTAACACATCACATATGACGATGACACCGTTAAGCACTTACGAAGATGTAGTTGTAATTTTTTAATTGAAATATACATATATTATTTCTTTGATATGCTAATTTATAATGTTATAAATTAATATATACTATTTTTAAAATTGTTTTCGCAATAATACTGAAAATCTCTGAGAATCTCTGATTCTCTAAAATTTATCTAAATCAGAAGATTGTAATTCACTTACAATTTTAACGTATACATAGGCACATCACTATTCGACGGATAAGGTTCATGTCTATGGTATTCAATATAATGGAAACACCATAAAGATGTATCGAGGATAAGGTTTTTTTTTTTTTTCAGTGGTTCAATAGTGGAAACATCATAAATATGCATTGAGGATAAGGTTTTTCTTTTTTGTTTTTAGTGGTTCAATAGGCAGCTAGTTACACATATATTGTAGTTGTTTTGTGAGCAGAATAATTGTGACCAAAAAAAAAAAAAAAAAAGAGAAAGTTTAGGCAATTGGTACGTTATATTTATAAAACTATTATGTTGTTTAAAAGCATAAAAAAATGTTTTCATAAGAATTTACCAATTACTAATCATAATTTACCAATTACCAGTCATACTTTTAAAATAACTAATTAAGAAATAAATAAATACTAATCATATTTTTTTAATAACGGATTAATAAATAATGGGGAAATTATCATTTTTATACCATGTATTTTGACATTTTGTTCAGTTTATACATTTTATTTTGGTTATTATCAATACTGACCCTTAGATTTTATATTTGTTACAAATTTATACCCTGACACTAATTTAGAGCAATTAATTTACCAAGATGATTTAATAAATTTATTCTCGGATCAGTTTTTATATGGTTTATTTTCAATTTTTTAAACAGTAACTTGGTAAATTGACTGCTCTAAATTGGTGTCAGGGTATAAATTTGTAACAGATTTCAAATCTAAGGGTCAATATTGATAATAACCAAAACAGAAAGTATAATTTGAACAAAGTATCAAAATGCAGGATATAAAAATGATAATATCTCTAAATAATGCTACATATCTAATATATTAGATACAAATCAGTTTTACATTTATAATTGAAAACAAAATTGTAAAGAGATGAATTATTCATCATTTTATATAACCGTACATTTATATTAAATATAGATTTTCTTCTATGGATATTGCAATATTTACCCATTGATATAAATTCTAATTTGCATCATTTGATTTTGATGCGATAGTTATATTGATTTGAATAATTTTTTTTTGGAAGGCCAATTTGAATAATTGTAAGAAAAAAATCTATTATATTTGATCATACTAAGGTAAATATAGAATATCATTTATTAATTTATTAGTACCTATTTGTTATTTGTTAAGTTGGACCTTTTTTAAGTTTTATTTTTTCAATTTCATTCCCTCAATTGATTCTTTATACTTTTCTCATTCTATTCCATTTTTACATTCTCATTCCATCTTTTTTATTGAAATCAAAATTTGAAGTTAAAATTAAAATCAAAATTGACATATTAATACATAATAATTTCTTGATAGACATAATTAGATGAATTAAAAATTAAAATAAAATTGATAAGGTAATATGTAAAAATCCTTTATTTATTATCATATGATCAAGTGGATATTAGGATAATGCCCGAAAAGTATTTATCATTTTTGGATATTTATTAAATATCCAAAATAAAGTGATATTTCATGTATAATATTTGTGATAATATTTTTATTATTATACAATAGTAAATGTCAAAAGATTCTACGATTTATTTACTAGAGAAATATTTTAATAAAATTATTTACTAAAGTTAGGATGTATTTTCTCTAAGTAAATCAAATAAGATTTTTTGCATCTAATAAGAGAAGCTAGACACTTCTCTTATATCATGTTGCAAAACGTTGTGAATTTATATGTGTCTTACACTATATTAGTATGACCATATACAAAACGTATTGGTGTGTAAATATATTGAACAAGAACCATGTGAAATATATTCTCGTAATAAGTATCGTTGACAAAAATATATTTTCACAAACTTGATAATTAATACATGTCTTTCTTAATTCTAAAGTAAGTGATGAACTAGTGTTCATAATTCGTATTATTTGATATGTTAAAAAATATACATCAAGAAATTAATGATCTAGACCCTGACATTTTGATAATACATTATTATGGGCACTGGCAACATATGCTTATAAATATAAAAACTACGACTCTATTATATAGAGAAGTCAATACAATCTTGAGGAGTTTTAAGAGCTTGGATGATTTAAACCTTAGCTAAGTAATTAATAAAAATTATTTTTTTAATTAAAAATTTTCTGTAAATTTGGTCATCCAATAGATATAGTCTCGTATCAAGGAATTGAGAGATGTAATTAGAGAGGTAAAATAGTAATTTTATACAATTCCAATTATTGATATTCATGTGGGGATACATGTGCAAATATTAATTATTTAATGAACATAATTTTAATTATAAAGTATCTTACAATATTTATTTAATTTAATAGTGTAATTTGGATCTTTTAGCGGAACAAATACATAACTAGTAGTGAAAGCCCACTTATATTAAGAGTTAATTAGAACTAGGCTCTTTGTCTATTAGAGTTTTAATTAATAAGTCTTTTTGGGTCCCCAATCTATACCTACATTTTGGATTGAATGAGAACAACCAAAGTAGGCTCAAACAGATTTTCGAGTAGTTACACAAAGTGAGAAAAAGGCTCGAAGAAAGATAGACTATTGGGGCCCACCACACTATTCTAAACAGCAGTGAAATTTGGTCATCCCACTAGAGATGGCCAAAATTTATCATAAGGGAGGAAGCCTCCCCCGTTTTCGGTCGCCTCAATTTGTGTGTAGCTTTAGTTTTTGTTGAAACATTTGTTTTACAGTTGGACTCAAAAAATTGAAGTAAAAGTGAGAAAGAGAAATTTTTGGATTTTTACTTGAAAGTTAATCAAGATTGAGATGCACACACATTTCTTTAGTTTTAAGCTTGGTGTATAGGAAAAATGATCCTTTAGTTAAGGAACAATCTCTTATATATATTTAGACTATAACAAAAATCCAAAATTTTTTATTAAAAAATAAATCCAGAATTTTTTTTTTGTTTTTCATGCTTCTGCTTATTCTAGATTGTATCATGTTTTCATAAAATTTAACCAACAATGGACCCCATTAACTTTTTGAAAAGTCAAAGACTTCTATCTTTTTCCCTCTCTTCTCCCTTTTCTTCCAGCCAAAACCCAAAACGAAACCATACCATTGCCACTCTCAATTGACCAATCTATAATCGATATATCTCCTAGCCACTACTATAGAACGAATGAGCACACTTGAAAAACTCGACTGCCGCCCAGCTTTGCTAAAGAAGTAGCAAAAACATCAATGTGAAGGACAACGACTAGCTATAATGTTTTGACGGATTCATTGCCTTCTGGCCACTTGGAGCCTTATCACTATTTTCATTCAATTCCTCTCACAGGCTTCAAAATAGTATCGATCTTGCACCTTAACTCAGCTTGATTAAGAAGTTACCATTTTTTTTTGAAAATTTCTAAGCTTTAAGTTAAAAAGTGAATTTTTGCTCGGGACTTCAAAATGAGATTTTGATGTTAAATTTGAGCTTAGTGAGGCTGAGAAAAAAAATTTTATATAAACATAAATATATTTTGCAGATGACATGATTTTCAATACTTCAAGGCTTAGGTGTCATCTTGATTGCTTGCCAAGTTGGGTTTCACCCTAGACACAAATTAGACAAGCCATATGACTATTACACTTCCTAACCTTCTAATCGATTGATCACTTTTTTATGCCTCGAGCAGCCAATAGCTTTGTATAGATATCACTATAAGGTATAGGATTTAATTTCCTTGTTTTTATATTATTTTACCTACTATAAGGTATAGGATTTAATTTCCTTGTTTTTATATTATTTTACCTAAAATTCGATTATGTTGAGAAAATTTGGAAAATGTAGATTTATATTGTTTTGATCAATGTTTGATGGAAATATGGTCTTGCTTGATATATTGTGAGATGCTCTAAGTTCTTGATATTATTTTTGTGCAGGTTTAAGTTTTAGCATTATCCAAAATATAGTTATTATACTACACATAGATACCATGTACTAATATGGCATATAAAGTTTACAAACATAATCATAAGTAGTATTTTTGGTTCGATGCTAAACATAACTTTCTTTATCCATACATAAATATAAACACTAAGCTTGAATCAAAGACTCCAAGCATTACTAAGATATGATTTACTTAAGAAGATTAGCCTCCTAATCAGTATACTGGTCATCTAATTCATAGTAGACACCACTTGAGGAGGGAAAGGAGGGAGGGAGAAATAAGCATGAAATGCCCAATACGAAACTTAGTTACCTTTTTGGAAACTATTTTCTTTATAAAAGTCTCTACATGGTAAGTTATATTGAAAAACAATTATCAAACTATATGTATAACCAACACTCAAAATGCACCTACATATGAAAATATAACATAAAAATCATCATAATTTGCACATATCATAAATTAGCTCAAGTACTATGAGTTCACCTCCTCTCATCGCAACCCAAGGTAACCCGCACTAATTAGTGAACTAAGTGCTCTAAACTCAACTCTATAAATAGCCATGTGTGTAGAAGCTCTACGTGGATTTATGATTTTGAATCGACTATGAGGTTGTAGCCTCCCAACTAAAAAGTTCCACATAGATTTATGAACATCGTGCTGGTGTTTATTGGAATAAATTTCCGGAAAATATTTTCATAAAATCATTTTCAAGAACATCATAGTTTTGTAAAATCAAGAAACACAACAGAATTGGTCATTTAAAATTTTTCTTTTTACAAAATGTTTTGGATCGTGATCTAACAGAAATTATTCTTGATCTAGACAAGAACAATATCCAGATTCACTCTACAACCTTCACATCTTCCCGTCTATTCTCGAAAGCTATTTGATTGATCCAGTGGGTGGTCACTTTCTTGATTCCCAATAAAAAGATCCGCAGATGAACAAGAAGACAATATCCTCGAACTGATTTCTCCAAGATGGCTGAAACACTAAGGACAATGAATCCCTAGTGGTGGCTGATTTTCTCTGCTCTCTCTCTCTCTATTTTTTGTGTGACACTCTTTTCTTAAAGAGGTGTTTCACGTGTAACACTTGTGTCTAGTTACTAGATAACTTTTCTCTTAACTATAGAGAGATTAGTAAACCTTAATGGGCTTGTTGAGCTCAACTGATCATCAAATAACTATTGGGATTTAATTTGAGCTAGACAGGGGACCAGATGGATCTATAAAGCCCAAGCTCCAATGAACCATATACCCACTATCATAACTTTGTCTATTAATATTGGGGCATCCCACTATAGGCCCAATATTGTACTCTTGGACTAAATGTAATTTATTTTTCTGTGAAGCTTATTAACAATTAATTAGCTTGATCCAATTAGCATATACTATACCTGTAGACATACCCCCAATGCAATGCCGTACTAGTAGTGTGAAATTACTATATTACCCCTCTAGTACATTTTTACCTTTGAGTTGCCATTTTTCATCTAATAGATAATAGTTGACTATGGTGTTTGTATTTGCTTATACCAACACAGTCAAATTCACATAGTGAATACTGGAGCCTTGGTTTATATTATCCAAGTATTTGAAAAAACTCAAAGTGACATCAGATGCATGCTGTCTATCATGAAAAACATTCTACACATTTCATATATCTTATCTTCCAAGATACCGGAGTTCGAACCATAAATCGGAAATAGTCCTTTAGTAACTCAAAAAGACAAAACACATGAAAATAAGTTCGTTAATCACTAGGATTAAGGTCTTCTATAATAGTGCTAGATTAGTATAATTAGAAATTTGAGTTACCACACTTAACCTCAAATTCTAATTCACTAGGTCCTGTTCGATACTGTTATAACTTTCTTATAATACACTAGTGTTTCTATCCGAAGACTCACTTCGATAATTAGAGACTTCATTAATTAAATAGACAACACTACATTCTATGGCATAGTAAAGTATT
>JXTB01000005.1:2492581-2517389 GCA_002914805.1 Parasponia andersonii
ACTGAACCAGAGGTTGATCTTCTAGAGTCTTTATCAGATTGAAAATCCGAATTAGTATATCCAACAGGTGTTAGATCTTCTCCAGAATATACAAGTATATGATTTCTAGTTCTCCGAAGATATTTTAGAATATGCTTGACTGCACCCAATGTTCAGGTTCTGGATTAGATTGGTAACGACTTACAATCCCAACAATATAATAAATATCTGTTCTTGTGCAAACGTGGTATACATGAGACTTCCCACTGCGGAGGCATAAGGAAAATTTCTCATCTGTAATTTCTCTTCTTCTGTCTTAGGAGAGTTCTCATTAGACAAAGTAATTCCTTTATGAAAGGGTGTTAAACCTTTATTGGAAATCTTCATTGCAAATCTAACCAGTATTTTATCTATATATGAAGCTTGTGATAAAGCTATGCATCTGTTCTTTCTGTCTTATAGAATCTGCATTCCTAGAACATAGCATGCTTCACCTAAGTCCTTTATATCAAACTGTTACGCTAACCAGACTTTCACTGATGATAATGATTTAACATCATTCTCAATAATTAGAATATCATCAACATACAGTACTAGAAAAATCACTTTGTTATCCTGAATTCTTTTATAGACACAAGATTCATCTATGTTTCATTCAAAACTATAAGACTTAATTGCTTCATCAAATCTTATGTTCCATGATCTAGACGCTTGCTTGAGTCCATACATAGATCTCTTAAGTTCACAAACTTTTCTTTCTTAACCATTTTCAACGAATCCCTCTGGTTGTATCATATAGACACGTTCATCAAGATTGTCATGCAGGAATGTAGTCTTAATGTACATTTACCATATCTCATAATCAAGAGATGCAGTAATAGATAAGAGTATACGAATAGACTTGATCATAGCTACAAGAGAGAAGGTTTCTTCATAGTCGATACCTTCCTTCTGTGTATAACCATTTGCAACTAATCTTGCCTTGAAAGTCTTTACTTTCCCGTCTATTTCTCTCTTTCTCTTATAGACCCATTTACACCCAATGGTTTCATCCTTTCAGGTGGATCTACAAGTTCCCAGACTTTATTAGAGTACATGGACTCTATTTCGGATTCTATTGCCTTTTTCCAGAGATCTTTATCAACATCATCCATTACCTCATTATAGGTGTAAGGATCAGATTCTTGGTCACGAAACTCTCCTATTCTCAAGTATCTTTCAGGTTGTCTTAAAACTCTCCCACTACGATGAGGATCTGATATTTGTTGAGTTTCAAGTGATTTATCTTTTCTAAGTGTCTTCTCTATCTTATTTTCTATAGATGGGCTGATAGCATTATCAGTTAATTCTTCTAGAATTAACTTACTTTTGGGCTTGAAATCTTTCATATAGTTTTCTTCCAAGAAAGTAGCATTTGTACTCACAAACACTTTCTTTTCTTTAATACTATAGAAATAATAACCTTTTGTTCCTTTTAGGTAACCCACACATAGACACAATTCAGATCATGATTCCAACTTAGTCATTTTCCCTTTCAACACGTATGCTGGACAACCCTAAATATGGATATAATGCAAACTAGGTTTATATCCTTTCCATAGTTCGAATAGCATCTTAGGTACTGACTTAGAAGGAACTCTATTCAGTAGGTACATAGCAGTTTCTAAGGCATAACCCCAAAAAGATGTGGGTAATTATGAATAACTGAGCATCGACCTAACCATATCCAAAAGTATCCTATTTCTTCTTTCAACAACACTATTTAGTTGAGGCGTACTAGGTGCTGTGAGTTGGGATAGGATCCTATTATCTGTGAGAAATTCAGAGAATTCTCCAGAGAGGTATTCACCATCTCGATCAAATCGAAGGGTCTTTATGTTCTTTCTTAACTGCTTTTTAGTTTTCGCTTTGAATTCTCTGAACTTTTCAAAAGAATCTGATTTATGTTACATTAGGTAAACATAATCAAATCTAGAATAATCATCCGTAAACATAATGAAGTACTCAAATCCTCCTCGTGCTTGAATATTCAAAGGCCCACAGACATCAGTGTGTACTAACTCAAGACATTCTTGAACTCTGAGATATTTTCCAGTAAATGGTCTTTTAGTCATTTTACCTTCCAGACAGGATTCACAAGTTAGTAATGATTTGAATTCTAACGAATTTAGAGGTCTATTATTGACTAACATTTGAATTTTGTTTAGGTTAATATGACTGAGTCTCAAATACCAGAGATAAGTTTCATCATTAGTGCTCACTTTCACTTTCTTATGTTTAGATTCTACATATTTAAAAACATTTTCAAGATTGTGCAATGAGGTACTTTTAGGTTGAATAAAGAAAAGATTATTCCTATGAGTACCAGTGCAAATAAGACTTGTATTCTTTCTAATAGAAACTTTATTGTCAAAATGAATATAATAACCTTGTCTCATCAAACAGGAAACAAAAATCAAATTTCTTTTAAACACCAAAATATAATAAAAATTCTTTACTTCTAAAAACCTAAAATCATTGAAATTCAAAATAACATCTCCTATTGCACGAGATTCAACTATTGAGCCATCTCCCAATCGCAGTATGAACTCTTCACTAGCGAACTTCCTAGTTTCCTTGAACCCCTGCAAAGTATTACAAACATGGTCAGTGGCTCCTGAATCTATGATCCAAGAATCGATAAAATCAACTACATGACAAGCCTTAATGAACAAAAAATTGTCATTACCTTGTTTGTCCTTGCCATTGTCCTTCTCCTTCTTAAGGGCCAGGTAAGTTTTGCAGTTCCTCTTCCAAAGTCTATCGTCACTGCAGTGGAAACATTTTCCCTTTGGTTTGGAATCCTTCTTGGTCTTCTTTTTCTTTGGAGCTAGAGAAGCAAGAGTCTTTTTCTTCTTTTTACATTTGCCTTTCGACTTAAGTTTAGAAGAACTCACTTGAGCTACATTAGCCTCAGCTGACCCCGACTTATTCTTCTTAAGAATAGTCTCTGTCATTTGCAGATCTTTTATCAGGCTAGTAAGAGTATAATCCTTCCGGCGAATCTCATGATAATCTTAAATTGATTGAATGTGTCTGACAATGTGTTCAAAACCATGTCAATTTGGGTGTCATAATCAATTTCAGCTATGAGGATTTCTAGTTCGTTAAGGTATGCAATGACTTTCATCGTATGTTCCTGAACTGGAGTACCATTCTTTTGACGAAGATTCATAAATGCACTTGTAGCCTCAAATCTAGCTTGACAACTGAGACTGGCAAATATTTCGTCAACACTCAGCATAATGTCAACAGCAGTATCCATCACACGATGTTGTTGTTGCAATATATTGCTCATTGAGTCAAGTATATAACACTTAGCCATCTCATCAGATTGTTTCCACTTATCATATAAGTTTCTTTCATCGTTGGTGGATTCCTCAATTGGCTGAGCAGGACATGGAGTGGTGAGAATCTACTTATGTTTGTCAGCAATAAGAATCCAGATTATATTTCCAGTCTACATAGTTTTCACCGTCCAACTTATTTTGTGTGAGTAAAGTGGATAAAGGATTAAGTGACATATCTACTAAAAAATAAATAAATATTCTATGTATATGCAAACATCATATATCATGTTTCAAATGATTAACATAAAGTATTAATCATATAATATGCAAGTGAAGTATCCCTAAGACTATCACTTATATTCATGGTAATTTAACCTACCATTGATTTCAAACCTCCTACGGGAAGTCATGCAATCAACAAGTCAAACTGAAACAATTTTAATTAGTAAATAGATAGATAACTTTTATCCCATATTTCTAACTACCATTTACTTTGGTCTTCTAATCGACTAATAAGAACTCCTATAGGAGGATATTAATGTTTCGAGTTGAGTGTTTAACCATTGTTTTGGTAACTAAGCTTTCTATATAAGACCGTCTCCTACGAGTGATCAGCATCATATAGTCTACCTAGTACCTTATCCTTAAAAGCTCATTTCGAGTATTTCCCGGACGAAATACCCTCCTACGGGAGCTCAGCAAGATTCTGAGGCAAGTTTCATCCTAATACATAACAAACCAATAATGGAGACCATATGTATCACATACCTTCTCTCACTCAATATTTTATAATAAGGGATTTATACATTTTACCCAGTTATCTAATTAGTTTAGTAACCTAAATTCAATTATGTAAGCATGTTCATATTTGCATTAGAGTAGCTCTAATTTTCTATATAATATGTTACTAAAGATTATGTAATAATACTTAATTATTAGGCATGCATGCAACATTGTCCTAATAATACCAAAGTAGTAAGTAGATAAATAATTAATTATTAATGATTTATTTATTTTCGGTAATTTAAAATTATTTAACATTTAAATAATTCTAATTGAGAAGATGATGTTAAATATTTAAATATGGAAGATAATATTTAAAATTTAAATAAGAAAAGATTTTCACAAAATCGAATTAGTTTAAATAAAAGATTTAACTAATTAAATCTTTTTAAATATCTCAAATTTAAATTTCAACTTTTGAAATCTTAATTTGAATTTAACATCCTTAAATATCCCCCATTATCTTATCCTATCAGATTTAAAATCAAAATTCAAATCAATATCTAATCTCATTAAATATCTACCAACCATAAATTCAAATTTGAAGATTTGAAAAAATATTTTGATTTAAATTTAAATTTCAAATCTTCACAAAATTCAAAATTTAAAAGATAGAAGATTTTACAAATAAAATCTCCTACAATTTCTCTAATTTGAATTTAAATAAATTTAAAATTTAAAAATAGATTACCAACTATCATATAATCAGTGTTTCAAAATATCTATTCAAAATTTGAATTTAAAACTAAAAAGATATTATCTCATAATATCTAATTTTAAAAATTTCTATTTTAAAATATTTCTAATTATTCAAACAATAATTAAGATATTATGGATATCAATCATATCCATAATTCAAATTAAAATATCCTATTAATTTAAATTTTGAAAATTCAAATTTAATAAGGATTTTAAAATTTTGAATTTAAAATTTAATCTATCAGTTTTCATAAAACTATGGATAAATTAAATTAATTTTAAAATGAAAATAATTAAAATTATTCCAGAAATACAAAACGTGTCGGGACAAGTAGACAGACGGAATGGGAAGCCAGTATGCGGCCACGCTCAGGACAACTATCGGGTGCCAACGGGCTCGCATAACGCTACGCGGCCTTGCTTGGAACAACTTTCGAGCGACAACGAGCTCGCGTAACAATCACACGACAAATGTACGAGGCAGCACCTTAAGCGGCGAAGGCACAGGAGGCCACCCGCGCGGCCGGTGTGTAGGAGGCCGCCCACTGGCCATGCACGGGTTGGCCACGCACAGGCCACGCGCAGATCGCATCTGCGCAGCCAGTAAGGCCATGCCCGCACTGCATGCGCAGGGTGCACCTGTGCGGCATGGTTTATATTATCCAAGTACTTGAAAAAACTCAAAGTGACATCATATGCATAGTATCCATCATGAATAATGTTCTACATATTTCATATACCTTATCTTTCAAGATACTGGAGTTCGAACCATAAATCAGAACTAGTCCTTTAGTAACTCAAAAAGATAAAATACATGAAAGTAAGTTCGTTAATCACTAGGATTAAGGTCTTCTACAATGGTGCTAGATTAGTAAAATTAGAAATTTGAGTTACCACACTTAACCTCAAATTCTAATTCACTAGGTCATGTTCGATATTGTTATAACTTTCTTATAACACACTAGTGTTTTTATCCAAAGACTCACTTCGATAATTAGAGACTTCATTAATTAAATAGACAACACTACATTCTATGGCATAGTAAAGTATTCCATCTTCAATATGCAGAATAGGAACAATTTAATTTAGACATAATGAAATAGAGAATATAATGTCTCCCACATTTGAACTCATCATACGAATAATTCTTTACTACTCATTTCATGTCTTGGAATCTTTCAGATGTTTGCATAAGATAAACATACACATCACATGTATATCAATGGTACATAAATGAAATAGAAATTCATAACATCGAATTTATTAATAACAAATAGATACTAAATAATCCAATAAATATTATTTATAATGTCTAAACAATAAACTGCTTTATAGGATATTATTCCAACACATCGCACCAACACCGAGGCCTAATCACTAACTAAGAAAATCATGAAGCCTAAGACAACCTTATGTGTGATTCAATGCTATATGCAACATAAACAGTACTCAAAACAACTATGCAGAGTTTGGCTGATCAAATGCATGCCCTAGTTTTTTATATAAAATACTTTTATACTCAAAAAATTGGGGATTGGTTCACTAATTGGGATTTTAATACTTTTTTTAAATGAAATTATATTATAACTTTTAAACTTTTTAGACCCTTTTATAATTAAACTAAAAATTTCCAAATTAAGTAAAATTCACATTCTGCCACTCGTCTTTGGTTTAAGTCATTACATAATGCATATCAATTTTAGATTAAAGGGGAAAAAAAAAAGGAAAACCCAGGAGATAGAAGGATAAGCGGGGAGGAAGAGAGACTGGGAAAGAAGATCAAAGCACTCCTTCTTCGGCCTATTGTGAAAGCTATAACAACGGTCTTTTGAGAAAGAAAGAGAATGGAGACTAGGATTTTTCGAGAGAGAAAAAGAGAGTTGGCCAATGTTTGTAATGTAGATAGGTTGATTTTCTTTTCAACATGTATGAATATCTTTTGGTTAGAGGTGGCAAAATGGGTCGGCTTAATATGCTGGCCTGCAGCCGTCATTATAGCTCGCGATCCACATTAGAACGGGCTGCGCACCGATCCGGCCCTAGAGGTAGGGTCGGGATGGGCCTAAATATTTAGGCCCACCGGGTCGGCCCAGCCCGCCTACCTAGCCCATACTAGCTGACCAGGCCTACTAAAAATAATTTTTAAAAAAATTTTAAATATAAATTTAAATATAAAACTTTTTCAAATACTTATAAATATACATTCCCTTTTTTTTCTTACATTTTCAAATTTCAATCTAATTGTAAATACTTTTATTAAGATTTTTGTTTTAAATTTTTTTATCAACTATTCAACTTATATCCTTTTAGTTTATTTAATTATTTAAAAAATTTATCAATAAGAAAAAAAATATATACAACTAATATTTTTAATATACAAGTAATTATTTAAATTTCTAATATTTGTAATTAATTATACAACTAACAATCTTTTTTTAATTTTTTTTAATTTGGGCCAGCCTGGCCTGCCAAAGAGCCCGGGCAAGCCTACGGGTCAAGTCGAGACAACTTGCTTTCTTAGATGGGCCAGCTCGACCCGGCCCAGTATTTTAAAATTGAGCCCGCCCCAGCTCGTAGGCCAGCTCTGGCCCGAAACGAGCCAAAACGGGTTGGACTGGCCCATTCTTGGCCTAAATTAAAAAAATTAAAAAAAAGATTACTAGTTGTATAATTAATTACAAATATTAGAAATTTAAATAATTACTTATATATTAAAATATTAGTTATATATATATGTTTTTTTCCTATTGATAAATTTTTAAATAATTATATAAGCTAAAAATATATAAGCTGAATAGTTGATAAAATAAAATTAAAACAAAAATCTTAAGAACATTATTTAGAATTAGAATAAAATTTGAAAATGTGAAGAAAAAAAATGAGAGAATGTGTATTTATACGTATTAGAAAAAATTTTATATTTAAATTTATCTAAAAACTTTTTTACAAATTTAAAAAAAATTATTTTTAGTAGACTGAGCCGGGCCTACCGAGCGGGCCTAAATATCTAGGCCCAACCCGGCCTGCCCATTTTGCCACCTCTATTTTTGGTGTTAGAATTAAAATCCCTTCCTACCAAAAACACAGTCTAGTTGCAGTTGAAGACAAAATCTCTACCCTGAATTAATTTTTTAACCAATTTTAGTAATAAAAAAATAATATTTTCTATTAAAACTATATTAGTCCTTATTATTCTCTTTAATTTTTACGATATTATTGTCTTTTACAAGTTAAAATTATTCAAAAAATCGATTCAGGATATTAATTTCTAAAAATTCTTAGTCTCAGAGTATATTTTGCAGAGTTTAAATTTCAGAATTTAAATTACAAAATAATCAAACTTGAAGATATATTATTGCAGTTTAGCCTAAAATTAATGAGATAAACAAATGGGGAGTTATATTTGCACCCTTGTACTATAAGGCACCCCATATGCTATAAAAATAATCTTTAATCCAAAATTTACCCTATATTTAATTAACTTGTTTACAACCAACACTCCCAAAAGTATGTATACCCCATTAATCCTGCAATAACAAACTGAATCCCAAATATGCTCGAAAAATTTCTCGCTTTCCTGTTTTTTCTTTTTAGTTTGTAGTATTTATTTGGATTACGTAAAGCGAATATGTTTTTGATTTAATTGGATTTTCATTAAACTTTTAATCAAACAAGTTTGAAAAGAAGAGATAATATGAAAGTTTTGATTTAATTTTGTTTGACAATAATTCTGTTTCTTTTGTTAACTTATTTTCTCGGAATAAGAATATTTTCTTGTAATTATATATATATATATATATATATATATATATCAAAACAAAATAAAGATGCAGACCGAAAGAAAGGCGTGAGGAGCTAAAGGGAGAGTAACTAAAAACGAAAAAAAAAATAAAATAAAGAAAGAAAGAAAAAGTAGTGAACAAAAAGATGTCACTTGTGAGGAAAAGGGAAAAAGGTGTCACTTGTGAGGAAAAGGGAAAAAGGAAAAGTGAGACGATGGTAAGACCGAGATGAGAATGGATGAAGAAACAGCTGAAAAAAAAGCGTTAAAATGGGGTGCACAAAGTTTTTTCCTAATTTAAATTGTTCTTTTATAATTGTCTTTTTTAATTATTTTATTGATGTCCATGGCTACTTTTATATAGAGGTATCCCCTATAAATGTCCAAATATGTATAAAAAAAAAAAACCACCTTAAAATCAATATTATTTACATATATCTTTTAAATAGAATAGATCTTTTGTTACATTCATTCAACTTATAATAATTACTTGATAATAATCAAACGATTTAAATCGTAATATTGTGATACCCATTCAAATTAAAGATAATAATGGATAATTTGGAGAATTATAATACAATTTATAATTAACGACAACCTTAGATATTTGTACGATGAGAACAGAGTCAATATTGTTCTCACAGAATCAATCTAAAACGAGCCCTTTTCTAAATGTGCATTCATATTGCAGATTTGAGATTTGGCAGGTATGTGACCTTTTCTGGGGATCATATTGCAGATTTGAGATTGTGCATATGGTTAACAGTTGACGCCATCAAAACCGCTAATGATTTTGTCAATCTATTTTTCGTTTTCAGTTGTTGTCTGATAGATAGTTTAGTATTGTTTATTTTTAACAATATTCTTCTAAATCGAAAACAAATGATTATGATGTATAGTATTTGTTAGATTTACTTTTTTTTTTTCTTTTTTTGAAAGAAGACCCTTACTATAATAATTGTACGGCTTGTGCGTCAATTAATTATTTATAAATTAAAAGGGCCCATTACATTGTGGTAATATTTAATTGTAGAGGGCCATCTCAGGCCACCTGACGCTACATGTTTTTTTATAAGTTCAATGTATATTGTATATACTCCAAACATATTTAATTCTCCGCTCGTGCAACTTGCTGCAAAATTTGGGGGATATCAGGCCAAAAAAAGAAAAAAAGACTAATAGCTGAATAAAACCCTACTCCTTCCATGTGAAAACTAATTTCTTCCTCGTTGGAGAGGAAAATAATAGACATATTAATTTTATATTAAATTGTTTATTTTTTATTATTAAATATTTTCAATTTATATTATTTTATTAATATTTATCGAAGTGTTTCTATATAATGTAAAAGCTCAGTATCCTCCTTGAAAGCTTAGTGTGTGAAAGGAATAAATAATATATTCATTAATACAATATAATATGCATATACATGACAATCATGTTTACTGGTAATTTGGTCAAATGTTAATTTTAGGTAAAATACACTTTTTTCACTTTTTGGAGCTAAATTCATAGTGTATTTTATATGTCAAATAACTTTTATTTAACGTATAGAACTCATTTTTAGTATTTTTCAAAATGTTTGTTCGAGGTAAGCATGAAGTGACATTCATTATACTGAATTGTATTTTATTATACTAAACTAGCTTAGATTGAGCTTAATTGCGTAATATTATTTTTGTGCATTCTATTAATTAGGCATTGATATTATGTTTGCATTATTAATTGGAGTTTAATTAATTTATTTTTATATCTAATGATTAGTTATGGGGCTACGTTCCACTGGATTATATTAAGATTGGCCATATGGGATCATAAGTCAAAGTATGACTAGATTTTACCTTCTAAGCTAGGTTTCACCATTTTGGTCTATACTTGAGTATATCGGAATGGCCAACAACATGGTGAATAAGCCAATAGTGATCTAAAGCTAGTTACATGGAAAGTTAGGATGTGAAATACCGAAAATAACCCTTAGAATTTAAGTTATGTTTTTTCTTAGCCATTTAATATTGATTTTGGACCAAATCTGGTCACTTCCTTTCTCTTTATCTCCAGCCACAATTTAAACTACTCCAGCCACTATCTAGGCTTCTCTTAACTCTTCTTAGCCATATTCAAGAGCTTCCAAGTAATAAAACTCAAGTTAGAGCTCTAGAAAGTAAGATAGATACAAACTAGTCAAAGTGAGTCTACTAATTTTTCTTCTTTAGTATTATTTTCTAATTGAAATTTACCACTTGCTACAACTTAAGTAAGAGTTTCTCTAAGTCCTCTTGAGTCCTAAAGTTTATTTTTAAACTTTAGAAATTAGTTTTGTGGAAATAGAAGGCAAAAGCTTGAACAAAAGTTCAAACTAGTCAATGTGAGTTTTTATGGAATTTAGAATCGGTAATTTCTTTTTTTTTTTTTTTTTTTGCTTTACCTCTTAAATAAAAGCTTTATTTGATGAATAAAAATCCTAGGAAACCTTATATATTCCTGGAAATATAAAATTTAAGTAGATGATTAAAGTTAGACTTAAAGTCTCAAAGTATGCTATTCGTGGATTCAAGTGTTTTTATTGTTGGAATAAGTTGTCTACACTTGTAATTTGGTTTTTTTTTTTACTTAGAATGTGTAAGAAATTGATCCTTTTATGTATATTATATCTATTTACTTGCTGGTTATGATGATATACAAGTGTAAAAGTGGCTTTAAACTTTTTTTAAACTGTAAGGAATTCAAGTGCACTTAGGTTGATTATTCTATTTGATATGTATATATGGGAATTGGCTTATTAATTTTTATTACAGGTCTAAACCATGATTTAAAAGATATGAGAATATCTTAAAAATAGAGGAGGTGCTGTTCAAATATTTAAAAAAAAAAATAGTACCATTTAGAAGCAAATGGACTAATTTTTACGAAATTATGTGCTATTTTGTACTAAGGAACTAATATTCATGTCTTGATGATTTTAATCAATTTTCAATGCTAATCATTGGCTATTACATACTTCATGTCACTTATACAATTTTGGGTCATATTCTGATTAAGTTTTCTGATTTTGTGAAAGTTGTGAATTCAGTCTTGTCGTTGTTTTCTTTAAGTATTTTACATTGTAGTGATCATTTTAGTAATAAAATTGATATCAGGTCTTGCACACACTTTACTATAGAAGATACTGATCTTTTTTACTATCTTTTCTACTGGACACAAAGTAAGTAAAGATTTATTTTAATTGCATCACAAAGAAACTAGTAAATACAAGATGTTTTCCTATATGTTTATATGTATTATAGTAATATATATTATTCCTATAGTTGATGTAAGTTCATGAAAGTCATAAGCATGACATGACCATTTAAGCATGATTTTCAAAGAAGTGAAGTTTTCTACGTATTGGATTTAAAGTAATACTATTATACGTATTTTACGAGATATATTTTTAGTACATTGTTTAGTTTATCTGTGTTGGATAAGTATAGTTTACACATGCATCCTTCCTATATATGTGAGCACAACTTGCCAACTACCGAGACTGAGCATTGTATTATTAGATTTATTAGCTAGATTACTTAGTCGGTTTGCATTGGGTAAGTATGGTTCACATTGGCCATGTATTTCTTTCCTGCATAGATAGGCATAGTTTACCAACTGTCGCAACTTTATAATGTACTCAAGGGCCATATAAAGAACGTTTTCTAAGAAAAGTACATCAAAATAAAAAAATTATAAAAAAAAAAAGTACAATGGGAAGTTGAATAAAATCTTTGCATGAAATACGTTCACAAGAATACATGATCTTTACTTACTGAGTATAAGCTCATTTAATTCCTGTGATATAGGTAAGAAGATTTATGATGTATAGAACTGTTGGTTAGTTGGTACGCTTTTTTGTCACTTTGATAATACAAAAGTAGACGAGCTTAACTTATAGGCGATATTTTCTTTGTATTTCGATATTTTAGTGTGATGTAAATATTACTACTGATAGCAAGATAAAACGGATAAGGACACGATACTATAACACCCCAATCTAAATATGACATAATTAATATATGTGTCCAAAACCTAAATCCAAACACGACACAACTGATATACGTATAACACGATGTGATATGTGTGACCCATTAATAAGTGCGCCATGTATTTTATATGACCTATTTAATGTGATTATTCAAAATTGATATGATTACTAATTTAACATGATTATGCGCCAATTAATTCAAACTAAACACATATAATTATATTTAGAATTAATCAAAATTACATTTAAAATATTAAAATATTAACATATGTGTTATTTTTGTGTTATATTGACGTAACACAAAAATGACCTATTTAATTAAATATGTTATAAGGTTCGTTTCCGAGTTGGGTGGATTAATCTGAAACCCACCCTTATCATTCGTGTTACACTTGTTAATCCCGAAATTGACACAAAATTTAAAAAGGCTATCTAAATTCATTTATTTCGGGTCATTTTTCGAGTTGTATTATTGTGTCATATAGAAAATTATAGCCCTGCTAATATTGTAGTAAACAATTTATTTTGAAAATACATTTTCTTTTTACCTTAAAAACAAAAGACTTGGTGCAAATTTTTTTTTTTTCAAATTAAAACCCGAACTAACTTAGTTCAATTAGCTTTAACCAGATGTTGCAAGTGGAATTAGTTATAATAATAATATATTATTATCATTTTTTCATTACTATTATTATAAAAGGAAAAGATAATTAATACTCAACTATTATGGTTTCTTTTTGGTTATTATCATAGTTGTATCATAAGGGCATTTATTTTTGCCAAAGAAAAAAAAATCGTAAAATAAGGAATCTGTTCTTCAATGACAACCTAACGGAATTAAACTGGTAGTGGGAGATTCTCGTTTAGGATCTTTCTTCGATTAAGATTTCTGTTTTTATTTTTATTTTTTGTTTCTTTCAATGTTTCCTATACACGAAGGATTTTTGTGTATTTATTTATTACTATTTTATTTAATTCAAGGACATCACAACGGAACAACAGAAGTGTAGTTATGACATATTTATTTTTACTAAAAACAATGCTAAATAGATTATTTTTGTACACACTCCCAGTTGAATTCTATCATATAATTTGTATTTTTTTACATTTATATACGAGGCTAAAGAGTGTAAAAAAATGCATTTAGTATTTCTTTTTTCACGTAAAAGTATCACGGCTGCTTCAACATAGATTACCAAGTATCACGGTAAGGTTTCCTAAACAAGAAGATAAACTGATTGGCAAGGTACATAGTAATTAATAAGCCACTTTTCTCTTTAAAAAAACAAAAAAGAATATGGCGTCATAGAAAAGGAAAGTAGGGTCCAGCACTCCAGCTTCCCTATCCTCTCACCTTCCTTTCCACTAGAGTTAAGAGTTGTACACTATTTCTAATTACTTTTCCGCCGGCCAACTACTACCACGTGCTTTAAATCTCCCACTTATAAAAACTAACACCACTCACTCCTCATCCTCCCCTCAATCCAAAATCCCCAAGTCCAAAAAAAATCCAAACCTTAATCTCCTCCCATGGCCGTCGTCCGAGAACGTCGCCAGCTCAGTCTCCGCCTCCCTTTACCGGAAATCTCAGAGCGCCGCCCTCGCTTCCCTCTCCCGCTCCCTCCCACCGCCGAGAACAACCGCTCCTCCTCCGCCGCCATCTCCGCCGCGGACCTCGAGAAGCTCCAAGTCCTCGGCCACGGGAACGGCGGAACCGTCTACAAAGTCCGGCACAAGAGGACCGCCAAGACCTACGCCCTGAAGCTCGTCCACGGCGACTCCGACCCCGCCGTCCGCCGCCAGCTCCGCCGCGAGATGGACATCCTCCGCCGCACCACCGACTCCCCACACGTCGTCCGCTGCCATGAGATCTTCGAGAAGCCCTCGGGGGACATCGCCATCCTCATGGAGTACATGGACTACGGAACCCTCGAGACACTCCTCAAATCCCAGGGAACTTTCTCCGAATCCAGACTAGCTGACGTGGCGAGGAAAGTCCTGAACGGACTCAACTACCTCCACTCCCACAAGANATTCCAAGATGGAGGTCAAGATCGCCGATTTCGGAGTGAGCAAGATCATGTGCCGGACGCTGGACGCGTGCAACTCCTACGTCGGCACGTGCGCCTACATGAGCCCCGAGCGGTTCGACCCCGAGACTTACGGCGGGAACTACGACGGTTACGCCGGAGACATTTGGAGCTTGGGGCTTACCCTCATGGAGCTCTACATGGGCCACTTTCCTTTGCTTCCGGCGGGTCAGAGACCCGATTGGGCCACCCTCATGTGCGCGATCTGCTTCGGCGAGCCGCCAGCCTTGCCCGAAGGCGTATCCGATGAGTTTAGGAGCTTTGTTGAGCGTTGCTTGCAGAAGGAGTCGAGCAAGAGGTGGTCCGCCGCTCAGTTGTTGGCTCACCCATTCCTTTGTAAAGATTCAAGATCCGGTTGCTGAGGCGTTTTATGGGGGGGTCCGAACCCGAATGCCCGACCCGATTAGCTGAAGTTTTGAACTCTTCGTTTTTGCCAATGAGTTGTTTATTGTATATACTGACCCGATTGTTCTTTCTGTACAGTTTAATAATTAGGATTGCATGTATTCCTTTTAGTTAGTTCTGGCTTGAGAATAAGCCTTAGAACTTTTTTTTTATGAATCTTGTTTACCGTTCTTTTAAAACAGTACAAATCTGCTGTTTAAATCAATGACATCAAATTTATGCAGTTCTTGATATTTTTAATTTTTTTAAACGACAGTGCTTGGTATCCATGGTATACATGTCATCACTTTAATATTTGAAAATTTGATTTATGGTCTGTTTCGTTGATTTATTAATGGAAAAAGTTATTTATTCTAAGCAATTAATCCTATTAACATCCTTAAAATATGGTTAATTTGACTCTAAATGAAGCCCACCAAAAAAAAAAAAGATTCGTGATATTGCGTTTTTATTAATTTATGGAAAATCCTAATTATGTTGAGAAATTAACCCTGGTATATTCTTAAAATATGGTTAATTTGAGGCAGTTAAGTGCTAATGAAAAGATTCGTGATAATATTTCTCCCCAAAAAAAAATCGCGATAATATTAAAAGCATAAACCATGCATGCGCAAAACTGTACTTAATTTTCTCTGTTTTCAAATAAATGCATAAAAACCTTAACCTTATTTTAATCCTCGTTTTATAAATATTTTTTATTGCACATTCTTTTTGAAATGCACGCTTCGAATCATAATTTTTAAATAATTATGGGAAAAAAAGTATAAAGACAAGAATTTATTTCCTTTTGTTTTTTTGAATAATATTGTCCTCTGCATGTCATAATTCATATAATGTTTTCTCCTCCTTTTATTCATTTTGATTTTGTTTTTTCTTTCTTTTCTTTTCTATAAATCTATGTTAGAGGTTAGAGCTGTAATTTTAATCAATATAGATCTTGGTCAATTTTTGGAAGAGTCAATTCAATTTCAATTCAAAATTTTGAAAAGTAATTTCTGCCATTTTTGCGTAAACATCTAATACTTTCTCGGTTGCCAAAAAAAAAATAAAAAGCTTCGGTTAAACACCAACATTGGACGAATCCAAGAAATTCAGTTCTTGTCGAAAAGTTAAAAATCGGTTTAGTATTTCTTAAAATTATTCAATATCCCATAGGTACATTTAAAACGTGGGTGTTTATCTTGGCGGGCTATGTACCTTTCAAGACTCCTACCGCTCATAATTCGTCTCATTCCATTAGACACGTTAAAAAAAACCCCCAAATCGTAATCGTGGTAAATCGCTTAATTTAGATAGAATATTTTTTTAAATGGCCGATTATGGAATAGAAAAAATGAAAATCGACCTGATTAGTTTGATTTTTAATTTTGGACAAATTCGATCGGATTTAAACTAAATTGATCAATAAGTTTGTGTATATATATATATATTTTAAAAATTATGTGTATTAAAAATTAAAAAATTTAAGCTCATTCATTTTGATTGAGTAATGAATAATTTTAGCTCATTTAAGATTATGTCACTTAAGACTCTTATGATATTTTAGATTTTAAATTTTGTTGTTGTAATGTGTTTAAGATTAAAGACCGTAAATTTGCTATTCAATTTTGACTAGGTTGTAAGTTGTAACTAAAATTTAAGCTTATTAGGACTTTTAATTTGGTTGTAACTTTTAACTATATTATAGTTTCGTTTTATATTTGAACTTTAAATTTTGGATAAAATATGATATGATATGAGCTTAGTTGATGTTGTAATAATTCAAATTTTATAAGTTTTCAAACCGCAGAAACCGTCCAAATTAACTGCAAAAATATCAGTATGATCTAGTCGGTTTGAATCAATCAATTCAAACTGCACAAATTAATAAACCGATCAAATTACACATTCGAATTAATTTCTAAATTGTCGATTTAGACCGTCCAAACCGATTATAAACACCCATGCATTCTATGCTTCCAATATTCCCTTATAGTTTTCTAATTTAAGAACCTTTGGTAGTAGGTCCCTTTAGCTATAGCCTCCATTTGCAACTTGCCAAACTACAGGTGGCAAACCTACATGACATTAATGCATGATTAATATCTCCGTCCTTACTCATTTAGATGGTCCTTATCCATATCTTCTCATACGAGTGTGCATAACAACCAAGAATGATGAGTTTGCAATCACGGAATGCTACAATAATATGTTATTAGTGACTATTATAGCATTTTTCATTTTTATAATAAAAAAGAATTGATTATTTTACACATTATAGCTGATAAGATTCATTATTTTTCATCTATCACTTGAGCAAATTTTGGTTAAATTCACGGAGAAAATAGTCCAAAGTATGGTATAAAGTTTGATTAGGTGGCCAAATTTGTGTAGACACATCACACAATTGACAAGTCACAGTTTAGGTATGTAATACGCAAGTTCATTGGTCGATGTGGAGCTGGGGTGCTTCCGGATAGCTTCTATCTGTGGCAAAGTCCAGTGATTGGATAAATGAGTCAAGCAAAATACCGACGTCAGAAAAAGGCAGATGCGTCGAAATCAGAGGCTTTGCCAATTGCCAGGTGCATGAATCAAAGCACCTCTTTCATTCGCAATAAGGCCAACTTGGCGGTTCTACTCACTATCACCGTTTGATTTATTTCAGATATTTATTTTGTTTTTGTTTATTTTGCATTTTTCTTCCATTTTATTATTATTATTATTATTATTATGTGCAATGATTGAGATTTCGATACAAAATATTTGTCCTACTTCCTAGAAGGGGGGAAATAGAGTTGCAAGTTTAGGGGCATCATCTTGGCCAGTCGTGGTCCTTTCTGCTACAATCTCGAGCTAGGATGAGGAGGAAATTAAGCTGAGTGGCGCGGTTGGTTTCTTATTTTAAAAAGTGACATCAATCTAATAATTTTTATAAAAACATTATCGACGAGGACACTCAATACGATGTGTTAGCTTGTCAGAGAGTAGAGACTATGGGCGTTAAGCTTGTTAAAACTGTATTATGCTAGGGAGGGAGGTGGAGGTGGGATTGAACTTGCCACTTTTTGCTTGTTATTTAAAAGGTACATTTGCATGTTTAGAAAATTATATGTACAGGATTTCTGGGGATAGATGATGTCCTGTTCCAAAAATTAACGAGACTTGTTCCGTTTTATCATCTTAATTATCCAAACATTTTTAATGTGACTCTAGCGGTCGTCGTTGTTTGGAGGAAAAGATGAGTGTTCAGAGTTAGATAGAGTAGGCTATACAGGTAGTAAGTTGTGGAATAGGAAGGTAACCGAACGAAAACTAGTTTTTAGCAGTGCTATAAGGCACTAGTGGTGTTCAGAATCATAAAGACATATTTGTTTGTTATTAGATGATTTAATTAATAAAGTAGATCTCCTATAAATTTCACTTAAATTATAATTATAATTAGTCAGTAACAATCTGACATATTATTATGGTGTTGTACACCACTGATATTCTATAACATTATTCAAAAAATATGAGTTTGGAAAGTCCAGAGAAAGCGTGGATCTCTTAAAATTTACACCTTTGACAAAACTGAATCTAGCTACGATTAGAAACTCATGAGCCGCGTTTGTGAGGTTGACCGGTTTCTCAATCACTATATTAGAGGCTTCTAAAATTAAAGCTCTTGTAACATGAGTTTTCTATCTCTTAAATTTTTTTTTTTGTTCTCTTTTTCTTTTGAACCAGGCGACAACAAATTAGACAATGAATTGGCTTATTCAGATCCACTGCTTTGATGCAAAAATGGCAGCCGTTGATGGAAAAAGGTTGAGCTAATTCTTAAAAAAAAAAGAAAAACAAAACCTCAATATATAGACAAAATTGATGGTAGATCAGAGAAATAATTACCGTTCATTTACGTGATTTTGTTGTTCTTTTCGGCATTTTCCTCACAAGGGGAGGGAACAAAAGAAATTGAGAGGCTTTTTGTCATTGTATAGATACCAGACAAATCAAATCGAAATATAGAGACCTTTCTGCAAACATGGTATTATGTATTATCGTTTTTTATTTCTTCAATTTTTTGTCCCTTTTCTTTTTCTTTTTACTTTTTTAATTTCATGAAACACTTCTTCAAATCAAATTATTCTTTATTCACTAATTAAGTCTAATAATAATTTTTATCTGACTTTTATTTTTATTTATTTTATGAAATGGAGACAATATGCGGTTATATCAATTTGATGTTTAAATAAGTAATGAATTCCTTGTTAACGCCAGAAGATTCACATCTATTACGAAAGGAAAAACCATATATGTTTTGTATTTTGAAAATATTTTTGGAAAAACAAACAAAAATGTACTTATTTATTATTTTGACCATTTGTTTTCTCTAAATTTATTCAAAATTATTAAAATAAAAACAATTCTTTTCAAGAATTGGGGACAAAGTAATACCATAGCAAAATTCATCATGAGGCAAAATTATGAATTTTTACATTAGTTTTCTAGTGTTAGATTGTTAGCATTCAGGAGTAAAAGTGGTTACGAAGTCAATCAAGTCAATTTCTGAACTAATTTCACATCTAATTGTACACTTTTTTTTTTTTAAATCTTGACTAATCTCATGTGACTCTAATAGATGGTATTATGTAATATCTCTAATCAAAGTGGCTAGCTAGGAAGCCAAATTAGTCATTTTGTTGACTTAATTTCATAATTCTAAATTTTTTAGTTATTTTGTTGATTTAATTTCATAATTTTAACTCTAATTTAAATATTTTTCAAAAACTGTAACTAGTATTCCTCGTACTAATTGTATGCGAACTAATATTTAGTATTATACTATTACTCTGATCAAAGTAAATAGGAAGTCAAATTAGTTATTTTATTGACTTAATTTCATAATTTCACCTCTAAGTGAGCTTTTCTTTTTTCCTAAACCATTACTAATTTTATTTGATATTAATACTTAATATCATGTAATTTCTCTATTCAAAGTGAATAATAAGTCAATTTAGTAACTTTGTTAACTTAATTTCATCACCTCTAATTAAATATTTTTCCTAAACCATAGTCAATCTAGTATGATTCTAATGCTAGTCTCATGCGCTTTCTCTAATCAAAGTAAATAGGAAGTCAATTTAGTCACTTTTGTTGATTTTATACCTCTAATTGAATGTGTTTCCTTAATTATGACTAATCTTATGTGATATTAATACTTGGTGTTATATAATTTCTCTAATCAAAGTAAAGAAATCAATTTAGTAACTTTGTCGAGTTAATGTCATAATTTCACCTCTAATTGAATATTTTTCCAAAATCATAGCCAATCTAATATGATTCTAATACTTAGTCTTACAATTTCTCTAAACAAAGTGATAGGAAGTCAATTTAATTACTTTTGTTAACTTTATTTCACAATTTTACCTCTAATTGGAACATTTTCATAAAACACGACTAATCTAATGTAAGACTAATCTAATGTAATACTAATAGTTGGTTGGTCTTATGCAATTTTTCTAATCAATAAATTGATTAGGAAGTCAATTTAGTTACTTCATTGTCTTAATTTTTCACATTTAATTGAATTTATTTTTCTAAACCATGATTAATCTAATGTAACACTAGTACTTGGTTAAATTTCTAGTATATATATATATATATATATATATATGTATATCATTTGTTTTCTTAATGTTATTATTAGGTTGTGTTCATATGATGCATGAACAATAATTAATACAATGTGTTATTGGGTTTGTATTTGGTCCTTGGTCCTAATTATATTGAAACAATATTTAACCATGTTGGTTTATGTTTATACCAATAAAGCTAAATAAATTAAAATAAATTACATAACTCATGTGTCTTATTACTAAAATTATGTGATTTGTTACTCTTTATTGGTGTCTTGTTACTAAATTGTGTGATAATCTTAATTTATACTACAAAATGGGGTAAACGTAGTTATTTGCCACCACTAGTATTGCTACAATTATCATTATTCCCTCTAAAAAATAATTAAAAAAAATCTTGAAAAACCACTTTTTATTTTCCTTTAAGAAGAACCGGTCATCATTACCTATTATAACAGGTTATTTTATGACCTTTTGCTATATTAGTGGGCCCAAATATCTTTTTCCCCTTTTCAATTACAATATTCGTGGGATCCATTAAAAAAAAAGTGGGAGTGACTAGTCCCTCGGTTTTAGGAGCATATTTCTACTTAATCCCCAAACTAAACTATATTGTACGATCCCCAAACTAAACTATATTGTACGATGTAGTGTAGTTATTTTATTTTGTGGTGCAATTTGAGATCTAATTTTTTTCTACTGCTGCGGTCTGGTATGGTGTTGAATACGAAATAAAATTTTTATTTCTACAATAAACCACACTGCACTACATATATATATATATATATATATATATATATATCTATATATATATATACATAAATTCACATGTATAATATACTAAAATCTAAAATCTAAATTTTGTTTGAATAAATTGTGAATAAAACTTGAAGAGTTTTAGGGAAAATCAAACAAATGAGGACTTACTAATAATTTAAGTTTTAACTTTGTTGTTTATTACTCGAAAGGATGTTTAAATTCTTGAAATTTAGACATTTGTAGTTTATTATATTTTGATTAGGTTGTAATGTTGTGTCTTATGAAAATGCTGTTAGACAAATGTGAATATGTAATTTTCTTAAATATTTTAGATTTCCGTTAATTTTTAAATGATTTTGTTTTAATAGTAATAATGTGATGTGGTTTGGTGCAATTAATAAGTTTTTTTTAACTGCAGTGGTTAAAATTTTCTTCTACCACATTTTGTAAGTTGGTTAAGAATTTGAATATTGTACTGCACAACTCACATTGTACTCACCCCACTCTATTCTAGCAAATAGGACTAAATCTGGAGCCAGAGTTCCTAATCTAATAAGTATTTTTTTTTTTACTTATTTATAGATATTTCTTTTTTTTAGCCACTAGATCATTATCCAATGGTTACCATAATTTAGGTTGTTGAAAAAAAAACTCATTATTTAATGCTCTTTTCTCTCTAATTTTTACCATAAAAAACGTACTTGATGAATTTTAATAGAGGCAAAACAATATCTATTGATAGATAAAAAATACCTATTGGATTAGTACCTATATATATATATATATAAATTTGCATATATATACCTACATACTAACGGTAGATTTGGAATACATTTTTTGAAACAATATTTACCGTACATGCCAAAGTTTACTTAAAAAGGCAATTACGTTTGCTCGTCAAAAAATATATTTTATGAAACACCTCTTTTCTATATTTATTTCTTAATCATTTCTAAGAGGATATCACTTTTTTTTAATACCACTTAACGTGACAAATGAGTTATCACAATTGTACGATGACAAATCATATATTACACCATGTATTATTGAAAACGTGGGATATAAGATGAGATATATAACATTATTCTTTTTAGAATCCAAAAACATTCCTCTAGAAGCAATCCCAAGCCGGCGTTTTAGCAAGCTTAACGTGTGACGCATATACCATGCAGAATGGTATTTATAAAATAGACAGATTTTTGAATAATTACCATTTTTCTGTGCCCACCAAACAAAGACCCGTGGGATATGTTGGGTTAAGATATTTTGTTACATTGTCCAGAATAGGTCGCCTACCTAAACTTGCAACTCACCATGTAATTACTCCCAATTAAGGGTTAAATCATATTAATTTTTAGTATGTAAATAAAAACTCAAATTTTAAAATTTTGCTCTATGAAATTTAGTAAGTTCCAAACTTCGTATTGAAATTGTAAAATCTGGTAATTTTAAGGGGTAAAAGAGACTTTTCAGGCACGATAGCAAACATGTAAATTATTATTTTTGGAATATAATAATCAAAATATTTGAAATTTAAAAATAGGGTACTATAGTAACCCAAAATTGTTTAAAAGGGCCTTAGATTTTATTTCTTCTTCAAGCTTGGTCCTTGAGAGCACCAAAACGCCAATTTCTGCCGAGCTCTACCGCCGCCTCCGACCAGCTGCCATGCTAGCCTAACATGATTGTCTCCCTCCGATGAAGCCATATCGCCAAGTCCCGCTGGATTTTGTTGCCAGAAAGTAGAGATCAACCACCTTAAAATTTTTTGTCACTGCGAGGTTTTTCGGCCACCGGAGCTTCATCGGACCTCCTTTCGCAACACCGATAGTACCGTTGGATTTATCTCATCATTGCCGTCATTTCTGAATCAGTCTCGGACTCACCGCCAGTAAGATTTTTACCATTGTTACCGTTTTACTAAAATTTGTAAAAAGTGATATTTCCATAATTATTTTGGCTATGTAATTATTTTATGTAATGTAAATATATGAGATGAAATATGGTTAAAAACCAAGAATAATTCCCATTGATAAAAGTTAAAATGATATCTGGAAGAATGTTTATTTTTGAATTGAAATATGTGGTATTTTTCTAATTTAGAACAAAAAATGATATTCTTGCAAAACTAAATAGTGTTGTACTAGAGACTATTACTATTCAGTTTTGGGCCTTGGACAGAGATTATTTATTTTTCGAAAAATTATTTCAAAAAATGATATTTTTTTTCAAATAAGCAATGAAGTTGATAATTTTTCAAATATTTTTGAAAGTGATACTTTCCTAAATAATTCAGCGGTGATCTCTGTTTCTCCATTTGAGGCTCGGAGGAAAAGTCACATTTTCAAATGAGTTTATTGGAATCTCGAAGCGGCTATTTGAACACCCAAATGATGAACAAGAATCTCTTCGAGTGTCTTTAGTCTTATATAGCTACCATATTGATGCAGGGGTTCAGTTACCTAATTTTGTTTTTTTATGTATTTTGATTTATAATAGCATTAAAACTTATTTATAAAAAATCATGACTTCATGATAGTTTGACAAACTGTTGAAAATTATTAGATTATACTAAGATTAGACTGTGTAGATTATTTTATATATTTTTATATTGAGATTATAGGGCAAAATAACGGTATGCTGCCTATATTATAGTAAATCCCAGAATAATGACAAATTGAATTTTAAAGTATGATTTTATTCTTAGATGCATGGTTATTATAAACGATTATATATTATACATACCATAGGATCAGACACTTGAGTTCCGTTATTGTATCATGGTAGTTTAGATTACTAGCGAGTTGTTGTAGTACTGGGTGAAAGATCTAGGCCTCTGTGCAGGTTTTTGGCTGATACACCTACAAATAATGTCAGGATGCCGGATACCTCTACTACAGAGGTATTGAGTAGGTATTATAAGGTCATGATGCAAGAATGAGAGCTTACTCATATACTTAGTTGATTTATGATATGTACAATTATATAGACTGATTTTGATTTTGAATATGTGATTATTCCGAATATAATTTATTTTATAAACTTGGTTTATAAATAGATTTTGAGAAAAGGGTATTAACCATGTAGGTTTGGTAAAATTGCATCCATTCGAAAATCTAATTGAATTTCTACTAAGCATGTGAATGCTCACCTCTCTACTTCTCCCACTTTTAGGTATTTGTCTAATTGAAATGGTAATTTCAGTGGTCAGACAAATTGTCTTTCTTCCTTGTTAAATTATTTAGCCAAAATTAATAAATGGATGTATGAGGATGAATTTATTATTAATTTAGGAACTTAAAATTGCAATCGATTTTATGTAACATATTTTGGACATTGAACTAAAGTTTTTAATTAAACTTAATTTACCA
>JXTB01000005.1:2524805-2587317 GCA_002914805.1 Parasponia andersonii
GATCGAGCTCCAGGCTATCCGGATAAGCGTGTGCAGTACACGCAGACGAGCCGGCGAGTGAAGAGTCAAGGGATAGCTGGGGCCTCTGTCGTTAGCAGCTCCAGATCGTGTCGAATCTATTATTTCTCAAGTACAATGCAACCAGGTTTTTAGTCAGTTCTCAAGCACCACGTCAGTATGGTGACCTCAGCTTTTTTTTTAGCCAATCCAGAGCGATTTTTGTGCCGTGCTCATTAATTTCCACTGCATGGGATTATTTCTCACAGTCCAGAAACATTAATGAAGAGGAAGAGAGAGAAAGAGAAGAAAATGGAAATTGTGGGAGATTGATTCATCACATGATCAATTAGATTTCACTTTTAGAAATGTGGGAACTTGCACAGTAGTCCAAGCTCAGCTATAAATAGCCAGAACGTGAGGAGGAAAAAAACACACTAATTTTAAGAGAGAAAATTCCACTTTTCCTAGAGAGAGTGTAAGATGAATTCGAGGTTAGGTTACTTTTTAGAAAGGCTAGAAATGATTTTAATCGTGTAGTTTTTTTGTTTTTTATCTTTGATTCCTGAGAATGCTTCAACGTTTATAATTTTGGTTTGTTAAATTCGTCAATATTTTTATTTTCAATATATTATTTTCTAGATTCTCATATAAATTTAGTCATGCTTTCTTTATGATTTAGACTAAATTATATTTATATTTATTTTATTAGTTGATCTTTTATTGCAATATTATTTATATGATATATTGTTGATATTAGATAACTAATAAGATAGATTATTTTTGCTATTAATTAAAAGAGTTTTTCATATTGAATACTTTAGGTTAATATCTGTTCTTAAATACTATATTTTCTGGTTATGTATTTGGGATGTGAAATATATAATTGAGTAATAAATAAGAATTAAAGTTGGTAACAGTTAGACAAATAATTAAGTGAATTTTGAAACCTTATTTTTCTCATATTGGTATTTTCACTTATTATTTCTGTAATTATTATTTCAATTTCTTGCTCAATTTATTTTAATTTTTAATTTTTTTTTAATTTTTTTTTAATTTTTCGTTATGTTTTATTGTTGATTTTCTTCTCTGTGAGATCGACACCTTAATTTATACTGCGATAGCCGCTAATATATTTTGAGCATAGACAATAACTAATAATCATCAATTAATTTTTGAATAGTAATAACTAGTAACTAAACTTATTTATAATAGGTACATAACTACTAATTAATAATCGGTAATCAATTTTCAGATATTAGGAACTAGTAATCATTTTAAAAAAAGTAGTATTTTTTTTGAAAAGGTGGTACGGGAATTAGAAAAAGAAATCTGATATACCGTATTTTTGTAGATAGAAGTGTTAAAAACCCTCTAGAAAAAAGAATTGTAGACTTGGGCCAATAAAAATAGGCCCAAAATCTAATCCAGACAAATAATGAGAAAATGAATATTATATAAATAAGTAGATAATTAAATAAACAGGCATGTCGAAGAACTCCAACTATCATCCCGAGGCGTATTCGTTCTTCTACAATATACTATAGACATATACAATATAGATATAGATAAATATATTTCTATTTGAAGGTGCTGGCTTTCTTTTCTTAGGTAAAAGCAATTCTGTTTATTGAAAAAAAGTACAACAGTAATTTTGTGAAGATCTATAGGTAACTGGCAATAGGTATTATAATCGTCAAGTTCAAGTAACTAAGTTATATGTTAAAAGAACATACATCTAAGCGAAAAAATAGAGAATTTAATTCACTATTATTAATAATAAGAGAGATGTCTCTGAACGCAATTAAGATGTGTAGTTAAAAAAGAAAAAAGAGTAGGCTTATTTTCAATTATTTACAAACCGAAGAGAGGATTAAGCACAAATCATATTTTCTTCTCTTGGAAAAAATGTGCTACTATTTTTTCTTTTGGTGCATTCCTACTATTTGGATATTTCATTTAGTATCCTTTTATGTATTGAATATTTGTATAAGCTCTCAGTTTAAAGTTTTAATTACTTTAATTAATCTTATGGGAAAGAAAAATTGTTGAATGATAATTATTAAATGCTTTTTTTTTTCCCCGGATAAAAGCTTATGTGAAATATTATTAATGCTCAATGTCATCTGCCACCAAATGGGCTATACAGGCAAGCAAACCATCAAAGGATATTAAAGAAAAATCCTCGCGAAAAAAAAAAAAAAAAATCTTAACGAGAAGGAGCTACTTACTTTGTTGTTATCTCTACCAACAAAGCAACAAGAACCAACGCTGCTATGATACATAAGAAAACTGATATCACCAACATAAACATCAGATCAAGGATGATCAGCCAAAGAAGTAACAGCTGAGACTGCCGAAAGACAATCGCTTTCAACCTCCCAAATGTGCACACCTTTGGTACGACAACAGGACAGAGCTTTCCTGATTGCCATGAGTTCAGCAACAAACGGTTCAACTAAGCAAGGAAATCGTTTGGCCAGAAGATCAACCACCATATCTAACCACTGCGCCAACTCCAATACACCCCACCTGGGAATTAATAGAAGCATCAACATTCTCAGGGGCATGTAGCTTCCACCTTCCAATGAGCTTTTTTGTCCACTCGATGCATTTCAACACTCTCAATTCTTCGAAATGATTCTTGAAACTCAAAGATGTATCTATCTACCTGCAAATTCCCGATTCCCGACCCTCCGAAGGACCAAGGCACTGAAGACCATGCTTAGCATGGTTCCGCTCATTCCAAAGTTGCCACAACACCACCGCAAGAGTTTCAAAACTTCAATAAAGCCTCATGGTGTTTATCCAAGCGTCAATAAAGTCTCATGGTGTTTATCCACGCATCTACGAAGAATATCGTACCAAGGGCTCTCTAACCAACAAACCATCGTATAAAGACAGAAAAATAATGCATGAGCAATATCCTCATTTGCATTGCCACAACGAAAACAGATCTTCGGACAACTAATTCCCCGATTTGCCAAACTAGTAGCCACCGGTAAAATACCATGAAAGGTTCTGCACATAAAATTTTGATCTTAGAGAGAATAAGGAGGTTCTATTACATGCTTATTATACATCATATTATTTGTTTGTTTTACTTGCTCTATAATTGATATAGAAGTTTAATTAAAGTATATTGCTTGATTATTATATGTTTTAAGTTAACATTCATATGTATGAAGTATAAAAACTTAATTATAAATATCATATTTCTGCAAAATTTTATAATACTTTATAATTATTGCTTTGTAAGATAATCTATATATTCTAACCAAATAATTGCATTTTTGATGTAATAGAGTTTTGACAATGGCAAATCTTATAAAGCTTGAATTTGTTGTTCTCAATAGTTGGGATGATTATTATTTGTCATGGATTCAAGATGCAAAGATCCACTTTGATGCTATAAACTCTGGGAATATAATTACAGAATACAACGAAGCATTTGTTCAGGATCGTGCAAAAGCAATGAATTTCCTTTGACATAATCTTTATGAAGGATTGAAATTTGAATACTTAACCATGAAAGATCTATTTGTCTTTTAGCAAAATTTAAATGAAAGATATGATCATAAGAATGTTAAGAGATTGACTTTGCGGAAACGATAACATACAACTAAAATACGAGTTAAGAAAATTTGGGTAAAATGAAAAAGATAATGTACACAAAAATTTAATGTGGTTCACTCAATTTAGGCTATGTCCGAGAACAAAGCTGTGACGAATTTCATTATGAAATGGAGATTACAACTTACTTCTCTTTAAATACAAGGAGAGAACAAATGAATCTCTTGTTAGGAAATTAAAGCATCAATCTTACTCACTCTTATTTTGAAGATAAAAAATATTTGATTTAGTACTAATGATTTAATATAAGTGTGTAGTGAATTAGTTTTAAAGTTCTAGCTCAAGTTAATCAAAGAATCAAACTTGAAGTTGGATGCTTATGGACTTATTAGAATTAAGCTTGAAGATGGACAATTAAGATACAAGACTATACTTAGATAGAGTATATTTCATATTTAGTCTTGTATTTGATTTAGTTATATTTCATATTTAGTCTTGTATTTGATTTAGTTCATTGCACATAAATTCTCTTTGATATGGCTCAAAAATCTTTCAAATGAATTTTCAAACAAATCTTCAAAAAATTAGCTAAATTTTAAATCCACTAATTCTTAATTGTTTAAAAATACATATAATTTCTAATCTAGCCCAAAAATTCTCAAAAGTACATTTTTTAACTTTAAAAATGATTTGAAAAAAAAAGTTTTAAGAACGACCAAAAATTGGTTCAAAGAAACCAAAAATAGGTTTCTGACTAATTTTGGTCGACCAGGCTTAGTCGACCAAAATAACGGCCAAAAATGACCGTTGGAGCTAAATTGGCATGTCAGACTCTAACGGCTAGTTTTCTGGTCGACAAAATTATTTCTAGTTGACCAAAATTTTGGAAGCAAGTTATCAACGGTAAAAAACGGCTAGTTTTTGAAGATGCCGTTAAATAGAGCCTAATTTGATGACTTAGAATAAGAGAATATGACCTTATATTGATATCCAATCAGTTTTTAAGTGCAAAAACTCTCTTTTACTCTACTTTAACTTTCAAATCTATTTGAGCCATTCCTAGAGCATTATTTGTGTATTGTTCTTAAATCACCTAAGCTTATCTTGTATTATTTCTTTGAGAGGTGATTCTTTGAGTAAGTGTTCACTTGTATTTTCATAAAATTATTATTGAGAGATGAGGTCAGCACTGGAATCATAAATAATCTGGTAGAGGTGAGGTTGCCACCAGAGTCATAAACAACCCATGAGTACATGAGATTGGCACCGTTGTCTAAATAATCCATAGAGGTGAAGTTGTCACCGGAGTCAAAATAATCCGAGGTTAGGTGCGATAGAGGCAGAGAAAGTTATCACCGGAGTCAAAACAATCCGAGGTTAGGTATGATAGAGGCAGAGTCAAGACTATTGTAAAGGCTAGGGTGTGTGTGAGAAGAATTCACTCCGTTTGTAAAAGGATCGGTCAAGTCCATAATCTTGATCCGATAGTGGAAAGCTCAAAGCAAGTTGCCAAGAGCTGGGGACGTAGGCAAACCGTTTTGTTTGTTGAAGCTCGTAAAACTGAGTTTGTACTTTTCCTATCCCTACACTCTTTACTTTATTGCAAACTATTTAATTGAGTGTTTGATATTTAGTGTGCTTAATATACTTGCTATATGTTTGGCATTATCGTTGATTTAGCTAAAAAATTTTAAAATAGTGGCCTATAGTTTTGAATAGTTGAAAAGTTTTTTAAAACATTTTAAAACTCAATTCACCCCCCCTTTTGGGTTGTCAATCTTGGGCTTACAATAGTTTACAATTGGTATCAGAGCTTGGTGCTCAATTTTAAAAGACTTAACCATCTTGAGATGGCGAATCCAAAAAATTTTCAAAACTTTTCATATGAGGGGTATTCAACTACTAGACCATCATTTTTTAATGGAACCGATTTTAATTATTGGAAAAATAGGATGCTTACATATTTACAATCTTTAGATTTTGATTTATAGCACATTGTTACTAAAGGTCCATTTGTTTTTAAGAAAAAGGTTGATGATAAATTTGTTGATAAAGAACTTAATGAATATAATGTATATGATAAAATTGCATTTTCAAAAAACGGTAGAGCTATGCTTATTTTGATCTGTGGTATGGATAAAAATATATTTAATAATGTTAAAAAAGCTACAAATGCTCATGAAATGTGAATATACTTGAAGTGTCGTATCAAGGCACAAATTTTATGAAAGAGACAAAAATTAATATTCTTATAAGCCAATATGAATTATTCAAGATGCTTAAAGAAGAGACTATTGCTCAAATATTTACTAGATTCACTATTATTATTAACTCTTTTAATGCTCTTAGAAAATCGTTCTCTAACATAGATTTGGTGAATAAAGTGCTTAGGAGACTTCCTAAAGCGTATCTAAGCAAAGTGGTGGCAATTCAAGAACCTCGAGATCTCACCAAACTTCCTCTAGAAGAACTCATGGGTTCACTCATGACACATGAGATCTTGATGAAAGAAAGCAATGAAGGAGATCAAGAAGACAACATGAGCTTTACGGCAATAAAAAATGAGGTAGGTTCTCTTGAGCCTAAAAGTAAATTTTATGATGTTAGTGATACTAGTAGTGAGTTTAGTGATAGTGATTGTGATTTGTCATATAAAAACTTGTTGAGCGATTTCAGTTATTTACACAAAAATAATAAAAAACTCATTTTCAAGAACAATGCTCTCAAAAGGAAATTCTTAATTTGTCAAAAATAATTAAAGAATTTACTAAAGGAAAGAAAGTGAAATTGCCTTGTAGTACTTGTGATATTTTATCAAAAGAAAATGCTTCCTTAAATGACAAGAGTTTTGACTTGACCAACATTATCCACAAGTTTACCAATGGAAAGAAAAATTTTGATTTAATGCTTGGTGGACAAAAATGTATTTTTGACAAAGGAGGTATTAGATACAAATCTTCTATAAAATAAAAATACCTCAAGAATTATTTTGTGAAAACTAGTACAAGTGACACAAAGCACACTTGCACTTATTATAATCAAGATGGACATACTAGTTTTTCATGCTTTGTAAAGAAAAATGCATCTTTTGGTGGAAAACTAGTTTGGATACCAAAAAGTTCTAAGACTAACCCCCAAGGACCCAAAGTTATGTGGGTACCGAAAATCCATACTTGAATCTTTGTTATAGGAACAAGCAAGAAAGTGGGTGCCCAAGAATAAAACCAATGACTTTACCAAGCTCTCAACTTTTACAAAGAAATAATGGTGGATATTTTCTTTTGGAGACAACACAAAAAGTAAGATCATGGGCATAAGTGATTTCGGAGAAAAGCATAAATGATGTTGTTGTAGGTTTAGTATTTAAGCTTGAATAATTGGAGCTTAACGATAAATCAAAAGATGATGATTAAGTCCAACCTCAATACAAAGAAGATAAAAAGCTTTTACAAAGATGGTATGAGTGATTTTATTTGAATTATTTATAAGTATAAATTTGATTGACATATTAATCGCTTTTATATGATTCAAATAGCTTGCACAACGCATATTACTTAAACTCTTATATTTGTGCAAATACTTGATAGTTTTTATATGATAAATACTATGCATAATTAATTGAATTATTTTATCTATATTGGTATTGTATTTGAACTCAAAATGATGCATTACTTGAATTCAATGTTTACACTTTTTAACTTTATCATTTTGTATTTTTCCGCATGACTTTTTTTATGAGAACAATTTTTTTTTTATAAATATCACATATAAGATTCTTGTTAGCTTTCAAAACATGTTTTATTATGTTTTATCTTTTTTGAACATCTATTTCTTATGGTTGTTTAAACTTGGATAACATATCATGTTTGGATTGGATACTTGTTATTAGTTGTTTATTCATGTTTTTTACTTTACATTGTTAATTGGTATTAATCTTATCCTTCATATTTACGCAACTTTTTAATGATATCAAAAGGAGAAGAAGAATGTGTTTTTGATTTAAATTATTTCAATTGGTATCAAATTAGTCATTTTATCTTTGATTTATTACTTTACTTGGTATCAACTTGGTATAATTTCTCAAAATATAATTGGTATCTATTGGCATAGTTTTAATTGGTGTCAAACTTGGTTATTTTTTTTCTTCAAATATAATTGGTAATTTTTTTTTTAAAAAAATAATTGGTATCCATAATTGATATCTCTCATATATGATTGATTTTTTCTTACTTTAGTTTTTGACATTTTGATCATGATTCATATATTAAGGGGGAGCATATTTATATTTTGCTTGTGCTAAATTCGTCATTATCATTTTTTCATGAATTTTATGCTCTCTATAATTTGATGAAAATGAAGGAAATAAAATTATTTCACTATTTGTTTTAATAACTTTGGATTTCTTTTATGCTTTATGATGATTATACTTAGAGAATTTATTTTTAATAAGTGAAATATTAAGATTTAAAATTTTGATTATCTTAATGTAATGAAACTTCTCTACTTGAAATATGCAATACTTCTTACACTCATTGGCATCACATTATTGTTCAATCTTATGTTTGACATTATTATTCTTATTTTGAAGATCGTTCAATCCTAGCTTCCTCCATATCTCCTTATTACTTAACTTGTCATATTATTTTTTTACATGGAAATAAAATTGTTTGAGTATTACTCTTTTATATACTTTGTCATGAATTCAAATGGAGAAAGTAGTATAGTGAATTCATATGGAGAGAATCTTATTTTAAAGATAAATTAGTTTTTATGCAGTACCTAGTTTGATATTTGTCTATATCTTTTTAATGATGTCAAAAGAGGGAGAATAATGTTGATTTATGAATATGAAGAAGAAAGATTCATTTATGAGTTTGCATAGTTTAAAGGAGAGAACTTTGTTTAGCACACATTTCTAATTTTCTCACAATATGCTTATGATGCTTAATTGAGTTAAAAAGGGAGAGCAAGTCTCTTTAACTTTCTCAAGCATATTTTGAGCATATTTTGAGATGGAGCTTAAAATACAGCAAGGAATAAGATAAACTTGTCAAATTTCATACTTTAATATTCTTATTACATATTTTCTTTTATCTCATAAATCAATATTTGTCATTATCAAAAAGGGGGAGATTGTAGGGAAATTAAGGCTTCAATCTTACTCACTCTTATTTTAAAGATAACAAACATTTGATTTAGTATGAATAATTTAACTTGAGTATGTAACGAAATAGTTTTAAAGTTCTAGCTCAAGTTAATCAAGGAATCAAGCTTTATGATGGATGCTTATAGACTAATTAGAATCAAGCTTGAAGATGGATAATTAAGATATAAGACTATACTTAGATAAGATATATTTCATATTTAGTCTTGTATTTGATTTAGTTCATTGCAAATAAATTCTCTTCGATATGACTCAAAAATCTTTTAAATGAATTTTCAAACAAATCTTCAAAGAATTAGCTAAACTTTAAATCCACTAATTCTGAATTGTTTGAAAATAAATATCATTTCTAATCTAGTCCAAAAATTCTCAAAAGTACATTTTTTAATGTTAAAAATGATTTGAAAAAGAAAGTTTTAAGAACGACCAAACTTAGTCGACCAAAATAACGGTAAAAAATGACCGTTAGAGCTGAACTGGCCTGTCAGACTCTAACGACTAGTTTTTGGTCGAATAAAATATTTATGGTTGACCAAAATTTTGGAAACAATTTATCAACAGTCAAAAACGACTAGTTTTTGAAGATGCCTTTAAATAGAGCCCAGTTGATGACTTAGAATATGAGAATATGACCCTACATTGATATCTAATCAGTTTCTAAGTACAAAAACTCTCTTTTACTTTATTTTAACTTTCAAATCTATTTGAGCCATTCTTAAGGCATCATTTGTGTATTGTTCAAGTGCAAAAACTCTCTTTTACTTTATTTTAACTTTCAAATCTATTTGAGTAATTCTTAGGGCATCATTTGTGTATTGTCCTCAAATCACCAAAGCTTATCTTGTATTATTTCTTTTGGAGGTGATTCTTTGAGTAAGTGTTCACTTGTATTTTCATAAAATCATTATTGAGAGATGAGGTTAGCATCGGAATCATAAATAACCTGGTAGAGGTGAGGTTGCCACCAGAGTTATAAACAACTCGTGAGTTAGTGAGATTGGCACCATTATCTAAATAATCCGTAGAGGTGAAGTTGTTATCAGAGTCAAAACAATCCGAGCTTAGGCGTGATAGAGTGAGAGTCAAGACTATTGTAAAGGCTAGGGTGTGCTTAAGAAGAATTCACTCTATTTGTAAAAGGGTCGGTCAAGCCCATAATTTTGATCTGATAGTGGAAAGCTCAAAACAAGTTGCCGAGGACCGGGGACGTAGGCAAACCGTCGTGTTTATTGAAGCTCGTAAAAACTGAGTTTACACTTTCTCTATCCCTACACTCTTTACTTTATTGCAAGCTATTTAATTGAGTGTTTGATATTTAATGTGCTTAATATACTTGCTATTATTGCTATATGTTTGACATTATTGTTGATTTAGCTAAAAAGTTTTAAAATAGTGGTCTATGGTTTTGAATAGTTGAAAAATTTCTTAAAATGTTTTAAAACCGAATTCACCCCTCCTCTTGGGTTATCAGTCTTGGGTTAAAAATAGGTAACACCTCTCTCTCTTGAAATAAGAGAAAGTACTCTCTCTAAATAATTTAGGAGAAAACAAGTTGGACACTAGGAGGAATTCCTAAGCTTAAATTCCATCTTAGAAAGGAAGAGGATTTAGAATGAGATACAAAACAAGTGATGAAGCCCTCCGTATTTATAAAACTTGAAAAGTGGTGTGAACACTATCTTTTAGTATTGCTATTACGACTGCTCTTTTTACTATTACTATTGCGACTGTCCTTTTGACTATTGTTATTGTGGCTACCCTTTTTACTATTGCTATTGCAGCTGCTTTTTTCACTGTTCCTATTGTGACTGACCTTTTTAGCTGCAATTGTTGATTTATTCAACATGCTCCCATTTGAAGATTTGATTTTAATCATGTTTTCACACTTGAGAAATCTCTTTTTTCTTCACTTGTCATTCTTCATGCTGCTTACGTATCTGCTAGACCATATGAGGATCTGCACCATTGGAACTTGTAAGTATTGATTGATTTAGTTAAAGCACCTATTAGGTTCTTCTTGGTGTGAATCTTCTTCATATCCACACTTCCATCTTCTACTACTTCTCAAATAAAATGAAATTGAATACCTATATGCTTTTCCTGGAATGAAAGACTGGATTCTTTGCAATGTGCAAGGCACTCTGACTGTCATAAAATAGATGAATATTTTCTTATTTGTGCCTGAGCTCTTCCAATAACCTTTGAACCCAAATAGCTCATTCGCAAGCTTGTGTAGCCGCCATATATTCTACTTCTATTGTAAATAAAGCCACAACAGTTTGTAGTTTTGAAACCTAGCTTATAGCTCTTTCTGCAAGAGTAAACACATAGTTTATAGTAGATTTTCATTTGTCAAGATTACCTGCAAAATCTGAATCAATATATCCTCTGACAATAAATTATGATCCTCTGTAACATAATGCAGTATCTGAGGTTCCTTAGATGTACTTCAAAATCCTCTTCACAGCATTCCAATGCTCTCTACTAAGATTTGCCATATACCGACTAACCCCTCTCATTGCTTATGCAATATTTGGTCTTGTACAAATCATAGTGAACATTAGATTTCCTACCACTGATGCATATGATTCTCGAGACATCTCCATCCTCTCTGTTTCATTGCCAGGACACATCCTAGAGGATAACTTGAAATTAATAAGAAATCGGGTAGAAATTGGCTTACAGTCTTATATATTGAAACGACACAAGATTTTCTTTAAATAATTCTTCTGAGAAAGCCAAATCTTTCTGTTACTTCTGTATTGGTGAATTTGTATCCCTAGAATCTTGTTTGCTGGTTCCAAGTCCTTCATATCAAATTCTCTAGCCAACTGTACCTTTAATTCTTGGATTCTATCTTTGTTGGGTCTCGCTACCAATATGTCATTCACGTACAATAATAAGATTATGAAATCACTATCTTCATCAAACCTCCTAAAGTGTGTGTAATGGTTTGAACTGAGACTATTGTACATAAGGCTTATGATCAAAGAATCAATATCTCGGCACCTGTTTGAGACCGTATAGAGATTGTTCAACCTTTAAACCAAGTTCTCTTTACCTATTTCAGCAAAACCTTCTGGTTGGAGCATAGAAATCTTTTCTTTAAGTTCTTTATGAAGAAAAACAGTTTTCACATCTAGCTACTCTAGATGTAGGTCAAACATAGCACACATCGCCAAAACTACTCTAACTATTATGAGTTAAACCACAGGTGAAAATATCTTATTGAAGTCAATACTTTCTTTTTGAGTATATCCTTTTACCACCAATCTCGCACAATATCGCTCCACTTGATCATTACTATCAAACTTTATTTTGTAGACCCATTTATTGCCAATGACCTTCCTTCCTTGTGGTAGCGAAACAAGATCCCATGTCTTATTCTTGTGAAAGGTTTTAATCTCTTTTTATATTGCTGTCATTTATAGGGATACATCCGAGGTTTTGGTAGTCTCATGGAATGTTTTTGGCTCTCTGTCCTCTGTTAGAAGACAGTATGCAATATTAGCTTCAGTAATATAATCTGAGTGCCGTACTAGTGGTCTTCACTCACGAGTTGACCGACGGATTTCAGAAGCCTCTTCCTCGACTAGTTCTTCTATTTCATGCTCTGCTATTATTTCAGAAGAATCTGAATCTTCATTATTCTTTTATACTTAAATTGTAGTAGTTTCTGGTCTGCTATTGCCTCCATTCTCTTGCAGTTTATTTTCTATAAATATCACATCTCTACTGATGACAACCTTATGGGTGGTGGGTTCCCATAGACAATACCCCTTGACTCCATTAGCATATCCCAAGAATATACACTTTCTAGATTTTAAATCTAGTTTTGTGATTTCTTAAGCATTGTACATCATGTACATAGGACTTCCAAAAATGTGTAAGCGAGAATAATTAGCTGACTTACCAATCTACATCTCCATCAGTGTCTTCAAATAAATCACTATTGATGGAGATCGATTGGTCACATAACAGATGGTTTTGACTGCTTCTGCCCAGAATGTCTTGGGTAGATCTGCAGCTCTCAACATTGCTCTTGTTCTTTCTAATAAGGTTCTATTCATCTGCTTTACTACTCTATTTTTGTGAGGAGTGTTTGCCACTGTGAACTACTTTTTGATACTTTCTTATTGACATAAGTTATCAAATTCATCACTTGTATACTCTCCTCAATTGTCCGTCCTCAAACACTTGATCTTCTCTCCAAATTCAAGCTCTGTCTATGTTTTGAATATTTTGAAGACTGAAAACACATCCACCTTCCTTTTGATAGGGTACACTTAATATCTCTTAGAGTAATCATTAATAAAAGATATAAAGTATCTAGCTCCTCCTAAGGACATCAACAATGCTTGCCAAACATCAGTGTATACCAAGTCTAGAACCCTTTTACTTCTAGAGTAGGATGTGTTAAATTTTAATATATGCTACTTACTTGTGACACAATCTCTTGGAGTAATCATCAATAAAAGATATAAAGTATCTGGCTCCTCCTAAGGACATCATCGATTCTTGCCAAACATCATAGTGTACCAAGTCTAGAACCCTTTTACTTCTAGAGTAGCATGTGCTAAACTTTAATCTATGCCGTTTATTTGTTGAGGAGTGTTCGCCACTGTGAACTACCTTTTGATACCTTCTTGTTGACATAAGTTATCAAATTCATGGCTTGTATACTCTACTCAATTATCTGTCCTCAAACAATTGATCTTCTTTCCAAATTCAAGCTCTTTCTATGCTTTGAATATTTTGAAGATTGAAAACATATCCACCTTCCTCTTGATAGGATACACATAATATCTCTTGGAGTAATCATCAAGAAAAGATATAAAGTATCTAGCTCCTCCTAAGGACATCACCGATGCTTGCCAAACATCAGAGTGTACTAAGTCTAGAACCCTTTTACTTCTAGAGTATGATATGCTAAACTTTAATCTATGCTGCTTACTTATGACACAATGCTCATAAAAGGGTAAAGATACCTTTGTGAGACTAGAAAGTAACCTCCGTACAGAGAGAATCTTCAAGTCTTGTTCTAACATATGATCGAGCTTATGATGCTACACTATCGTTAATTCTTCTTCAGAATTTGTTGAAGCAACTGATGCCTCTGCTTCCATTAGAGTATCTTCTTTAAGTATGTATAGATTCACTGCGATCTTCTCTGCCTTCATTACTACAAGCGCGCCTTTTATGATCTTCATGGTCCCATTCTCGACATAAGTTTTGCAACCAAAATTATCTAACTATCCCAAAGATAATAGATTTTTCTTTAGGCCCTTCACATGACGCACCTCTTGAATAGTACGAATGGTGCCATCGTACATCTTCATCTTGATGGTGCCAATCCCAACGATCTTTAAGGCATGATCATTATCTATGAATACAGATCCTCTAGAGACAGGTATGTATGTGTAAAACTACTCTTTATGAGGAGTCATATGCCATGTTGCTCCCGAATCTACTAACTAAATATTAGTGAGCTGTTTTTTATCCTTAGAAACTGTTGCTGCTTCGCTATATAGGATTTCTTCATCATCTGAAGTACTTGCAACGTTCCCAAGAGTATTTGATGACTTAGAGTTCTTTCCTCTAGAATCTCCATTCTTCTTGAGTTGCCAACACCCCCTTTTGACTTGCCATTTCTTACCACAATGATAATGCTGGATATTATTCTTATTTCTTGACTTTGATCTACCATGACTCTGATTCCCACTGGGGCCATGTTTCGTTGATCTCCCTCTCATTGTCAAAGCCTCTGCTTATTGTGAACTTACCAATTTATCTTCCTTGTTCTTACACTGATTTTCTTCTTCGAGAACAACAATTATAAGATCGTTAAAAACTAGAGTTGTAGCATTATTGGTCACTTTTTGATGAGTTGATCATACAAATCAAGTAGACTCTGAAGTAAAATTTTTGCACATTCATTATCCTCTATTTATGCTCCATTATTGTAAGTTGTGAAAATAGAGTATTGAGGGTGTTGATATGGTTGGTCACTGTTATTGATTCCACTATCCAAAAAGTATAAAGTCTTCTTTTCAAGAAAATTTTGTTGTGAAGTGACTTGGCTTAATACAACTTTATTAGTGTATCCCATATCTCCTTGGCTGACTTCTTTTCTTTAATTCTCAATAGGACTCCATCTACTAGCATCAGATGTAAGTTAGCGACAGCATTGCCATCTACCTCGTCTCACTTTTTATCATTAGTAATCTCAGTAGGCCTTTCCCAATTGCTATTAGACAATTATCTTTTCTCAAGATTGCTTTTATCTTCATTTTCCACAGAGAGAAATTGCTCCCATTAAATTTCTCAATATCAAATTTTGCTACTATTTTTGTTCACCACGATTTATTCAGTTACCACCGTTTCACTGTATATACATGAATAATGTTGTATACGTGAATAATACTATATACGTGAACAATATTCTAACCAATGGCTCTGGTACCACTGTTAGGAGATTGGCTTTGCGGAAACGATAATATACAGCTAAAATACGAGTTGAAAAAATTTGGGTAAAATGAAAAAAATATGGCACACAAAAGATTTAATGTGGTTCACTCAATTTAGGCTACGTCCATAGATAGGGCTGTGAAGAATTTTACTATGAAAAGAAGATTACAACTTCAACTTCTCTCTAAATACAAGGAGAGAACAAATGAACATTTCTCTCTTGAAATAGGAGAAAACACTCTCTCTAAACAATTTAGGAGAAAACAAGTAGGACATTAAGAGAAATTTCTAGGCTTGAATTCTCTTTTAGAAATGAAGAAGATTTAGAAAGGGATACAAAATAAGTGATGAAGCCTTCCGTATTTATAGAACTTGAAAGGTGATGTGAACACCACTTTTTAGTATTGTTATCACGGCTACTCTTTTTACTATTATTATTGTGGCTGCCCTTTTGACTATTGCTATTACGGTTGTCTTTTTTATTATTGTTATTGTGGCTGTCCTTTTCACTGTTCATATTACGGGTGACTTTTTTACTGTCCTAATATTTTTATTGTTATTATTAGTGAGCTGTAATTGTTAATTTGTTCAAAAAAAAAAACTGTAATTTTGTCAAATGCTGTATGACTTGATACATTTGCATTTGGAGGATTTTAAATCAATCCATGAGTGTAATTCAGTAACATTTAAAATTATCTCTCAATTAAAGTTGTGTGAGGAGAAGGTTACCAACAAAGATATGCTAGAGAAAACATATTTCACATTTCATGCCTCAGATGTGCTCCTGTAGTAGCAATATCAAGAGTGTGGGATTTATTAAATATTTTGAATTAATTTCATGCGTTTTTGTGGCTTAACAAAATAATGAACTTTTAATAAAAAATTATGAATCGCGTTCAACTGGTTCAACAACAATCCCAAAACAAATACTACAATGCCTGATAGTCGTAGATGTGATCATAAAGGCAGTCCTGGTCGAAGAAATTTTCAACACTACGGTATTCATAGTAATAATTCTCTAAATCACAAGAAAGCCACATCTCACCACCTAAAGTGGAATAATAATAAGCAAAAACAAGAAAAGAGAAAGGATTCATAGAACAAACCTTCCAAAATGACTGAAAATGTTTATTACAAATGTGGCATGAAATGGCATTAGTGGAGTACTTATCATATGTCTAAACATCTTATGCATCTTTTCCAGGCCTCCCTGAAAGGAAAAGTAAATGATATAGATTATTGTGAGTAAATGGGCCTGAGTCTAGTAAGAGTTTTCCTTTAGTAGGGAGCTTTTTTATTTTATTTTATTTATTTTTTTTGTTCTTGATATCAACATTGAATGATACATAAACTCGAAATCGATTCTTGGAATTTTTTAATACTGAATTAAATTTTCTCTTAATTTCGTTTCTTTAACTGTCCCAGCCTTGAATTTATTAAAAAAAAAAAAAATTCCCAACCTCAAAACTTTATTGTAAAGACTAATAAATAGTAGAGAATGTAAACAATTGTTAGATGATGGGAAGTTTTGACATTGATGTACTAGAACATTCAACGACGACAAATCCTTTCTAACTTCGCAACCAGAGAATTAAAATAAAATAATTATTGCGTGAAAACGTGATTTTGATTTATCTGTTGTTTAGTTGAATACGTATTACCTTATATCCTCGGGAGTAAAACAAGAAAATCACTTAGACCAAGCTTGGTATGCACGATAGGATTAGATTATTTTAAAAGTTTGGATTTAATTAGATAAGATAGAATAGAATAAGATTATAGTTCAATCCTATCTTATGTTTGGTGTGCTACTTTTTGTTATGATAAAATTAGTACGTGTGTTTTGTCGTTTTAACTAAATAATATTTTTGAGGTTTGATTAATTGACTGATACAACTTTTAAAAATTAATTTTGAAAGATTCTATTTTTAAAACTTAATTTTATAAAAATACCATTTTAAAAACTTATTTACAAAAGTATCACTTTCAAAAAAAATATTTTGGAATACCACTTTAAAAATATTTTGACAATATCACTTCTAAAACCTATTTCGAATAATACTACTTTAAAACTTTATTTTCAGAAGATATCATTTTTTATAAAATTATTTGCAAAAAAGCACGTTTAAAAAAATATTTCGAAAATACCATTTCTAATTTTACCACTATTAAAAGTCAATTTAGAAAATACCAATTTTACAGTTTAATTTAAAAAAAAAACCATTTTTTATTACTTCAAAAACATTCTATTATTATTAAATACCTGATTACTCCTAATCCCAAATTCTCAAGAGGATAAGATTATTCTTATTCTAAGGGTATTATTTTTGGAGTGGATTATTTTACTCCAATCTAATACCTCTCATGTAATACATAAAACATGTGATTAATTTAATCTAATCCAATCCTATCTTTATCCTGTATTCGAAACGTGGTCTTAAGGTTTTGTTAGCAATCTTCTCTCGATTTTTACAAAAGCTATGTTTAAAACAGAGGTCTAAAGAGTATTTTTTTAATTTTTACTTAATTCTTTCCTTCAAAAAAATTAAACCTTATTTAGTGAGACTGCATAGAAATATTCTTAAAAAGAAGAGTTAATGAGAGTAATAGCTTTTGAATTAATATATGTTGTACCACTTTGACTCTTATATTTCCAACTTACATAGTAATAACCCTAAAATTATGTAATTGGTACAACAATGACTCTTTTGTGACAAACTGTTAAATATTTAATTAAAATAAGTCATTACAAAGTACACAGTTTGGTAATTATGGTGAAGAATAAGACTCCGAATTTTAATTCACCCAGTAAACTACGAAAATTTATGAAATTATTACAGTAATGACCGTTTTTCATAATTTAAATTTTTAACAGAAATGAGCTATGTGCAAAGTACATGGTTTATTAATTATGATTGAAAGTAAGATTCCGACTCATAGAAGTAAATAATGTTCAATTATATCTATTGTCTATAACTATTTTATATTTAAAAATTAATAATTTGTGACAAAAGACTATCACTATAACAATTATATAATTTATGGACTATTACTATATAAATTGAAAGTTCGAGTTCAAAATAATACTACGAGTATAATTTAAGAACTATTACTGTATTTAACCCTAAAAAGAATATATTAAAATTAATTTCATCTGAGGGTTTTTTTGGCAATAAAAAAACTATTAAAAGGGAAAGGAGCTATATTGACATCTGCAAGTACTATAGGCATCCCTGTCTTCACAAAAAAGACTATAAAAGATATTTTAATAAAATTATCCAATTTAAACAACAAAAGCACCTCTGTCCTTTCATAATTATGTTTTACTAATCGCTCCAATGCCCTTGTCTTCCTCACTGTTCATTCGATTTCTTTTTTATTGTTTCGGTTTTTTCCCCTAAATTAATAGGTTTTTTCTTGTACTTGATCAATCTCGTTTCTATGACCCCAAAAAAAAAATTGAAAAAAGAAATAAAGAGAAAATAAATATTAAAAGGATGCATTTGAAACGAGAGGTATTTAATGAATTTATGTGATAATTAAAATATTGAAACTATTGATTAAATAAAGAGGGAATTATTTTATGAATTTCTAATTTTTGAAAACTTGTTATCTTCAATTGTTAGCAGGAACAAACACATAAACAAAAAATGAATACAAAAAGGAGACTGAACAAAACACATTGGAAGAATGAGAAAAATAATATCAATGAAAAAATTAAAAAAGGCTGAAGGTAGGATAATGAAAGGGAAGGGATGCAAATAATATGGTGTCCATATGTCAGTTGGGGGCGTCAATATAATCCCAAAGAGTGAAAAGAGTGGACAAAGGGATAATAATTGATCTACAAAAATCTCTGTCCTCAAGAAAAAAAAGATTGATCTACAAAATTCTCTGTCCTCGAGAAAAAAAAAATTGATCTACAAAAATCTCTATCTAAAAGGCTTTGTATTTAGTTTAAAAAGTTGCCTGAGAAAGAGTACAAATTATAATAATAAAACATATCTACCAAAAATATTATTTTATTACAAATGTCAGATTTTTAGGGGTGAGAATTGGTTTTCATATTTGCTAAATCATTTAATACTCTAATACTATAATGTAAATCATTTAATACTCTAATATTGTTACCAAATATATACTATTTGCATGTCTATTAAATTATTTTAATAATTGTTTCTTTACATCATGCGTGATGTGTAAATCATTGAAATTTAAGTAAAAATTTTTAATTAGTGTGTTAAGTATTTTTAGATGGATGTCATACAAATAATAATTAAGTGTATAGTTAAGATTGATTGTATCAGTCTATAAATAGGTTTTTTAATTTCACTTGAAAGATGAACAGAAGAAAAGAAATAAGAGAAATGTGAAAGAAAGAAGATAAGATATTTTCTCACATCAATTTCTTCGATTTAGTATTAGTATTCTTAAACTCTTATATTATATACTCTCAATATTATTTATAACACTTTATCAGCACGAGCTTCTAGCCGTTATAATCTCGTCAAAGTAAAATTTTATTAGTTACTATATTGCATTATTAATATCCCTTTTAGTTTGACGAAGATCTACCATAAGCAATTTAATATATGTATATATATTGTATACTATAAAAGCGTATATATATATACTTTATTTCTTTCTAATTTTAGTACCCGTAATTTTCTTTCTAACAATTTGAAAGTTTTAATATTCTAATATTATATTGAATTAGAAAGTTTTAATATTCTAATATTATATTGAATTACTTCTTTATATGATGTTATTTGAAATACTAATTATCGTCATTTTTCTTACCATAAAATATTATTGTGGCAATACTTATATACTTACAATTAATCTATTAACTTTAAGTTTTCCATATCCATATATTTGATTATAGATCTCTATAATATACATATTTATAATTGTCTTTGAATATTATTAATTCAATATATTAGGTAATGATACTTTATTTTTCCATGACCATGTATTGATAAAGTTATGAGTTTCTTATTCTTAACTATATAATATTTTGTGACGTAATAATTTTTATAATAACAAACCTCATAAAACTTGAATTCGTTATCCTTAAAATTTCGGTCAAGAATTATTTGGCATAGACACTTGATACTAAAATCCATCTTGATGCCATAAATCTTAAAATATAAGTAAAGAAGGAAATGATGCATCTACTCAGGATCGTGCAAAAACCATGATCTTCCTTCGGCATCATTTGCATGAGGGATTGAAAACTGAATATTTAACTGTAAAGGACCCATCTGTACTATGGCAAAATTCAAAAGAAAGGTATGACCACCAAAAAACTGTGATACTCTCTAATGCTTGTTATGACTGGATATACCTGCGTCTGCAAGATTTTAAAACAGTTAGCGAATATAATTCAACAATATTTAAAATTACTTCTCAATTGAAATTATGTGGAGAAAATGTTACTGACGAAGATATGTTAGAAAAAATATACTCCACTTTCATGCATCAAATATTGTCCTGCAACTACAATATCAAGAGTGTGGTTTTAAAAAATATTCTGAATTGATTTTATGTTTACTGGTAGCTGAACAAAATAATGAGTTATTAATGAAACACCATGAAATTTGCCTGACTGGTTCGACAACATTTTCTGAAGTAAATATTGTATCAACTACTAATTATGGCTATAAATGTAGTCATAGTCATGGTCGGGGCATGGGTCATGGTCAAAATTTTTCTTGGTATCGTGTGGTCACAACAACTTTTCAAATTTCAAGAAAATCACAACTCACCAGACACGTGTAAATAATGAAGAAATACAAGAAAATGGAAAAAGATTCACAGTATAAACCATCTAAAAATCCTGAGAATTTTTGTTACAGATGTAGTATAAGAGGATATTGGTCACGTACCTGTCGTACGCCCAAATACCTTGTTCACTTTTACCAAGCATCACTGAAGGAAAAAGGAATGAACATAGGGACGAACTTTGTTGAATAAAATGATCTTATGGATTTTTCCATTTAGATATTTCAGACTTCTTTGAAAATCAAATCGAGAAAAATTGATAATAGGCCATTAATATCTAAGTTTATTATGTGTTAAATGAAGTAATCCTTATGTTCTACTTTTAATTCCTGTTTATATAATGTATTGCTTTTCTTAAGTTATGTATTTCATGAAGTCTTTCATCTAATAATTATAGTTCTTTTGCTTTAATTTGTGAAGAAATATGGATTTTACTAATAGCAAATGTGAATACAATTTTAGATACCACAAAAATAATTGAAGGCTTTGGAAGAGATATAATAATACTACTCAGAGGAACAAAATTAATTATAAATGATACTTTATTCTTTAGCAAATCCAGAAGAAATTTGCTAAAGTTTCAAAGATATACATTATACTAGGTATCATATTGAGACTATAAATAAAAACAATATAGAGTGTCTCTACATTACTTCTATTATTTCAAGCCAGAAGCAAATACTAAAAGAGTTATATGCCATTTTCTTTGGGTTGTATTACATATTTATAAGTACGATTGAATCACATAATGTGATGACCAAAAAGGATTATGATCCTAAAGTTTTTTTCTCTTTGGCACGTCTAGGTCATCCTGGGATAATTATGATGTGAAGAATTATTGAAAACTCACATAGACATCCATTAAAGAATTAGAAGATTCTTTTGTCCAATAAATTTTTCTGTAGGGCTTGTTCTCAAAATAAATTAATTATTAAGCCATCTTCAATGAAAGTTACAGTTGAGTTTGCTGCATTTCTAGAAAGAATTCAAGGAGATATATGTGGGCCTATTCATCTAGCATGTGGACCATTTAGATACTTTATGGTGTTGATAGATGCTTCAACATATTGGTCACATATTTGTTTATTATTTACTCACAATATTGCATTTGTGAGACTATTTGCTCAATTAATTCATTTAAGAGCATAATTTCTAGACTATATAATAAAGATTATTCATCTTGATAATGTTGGTGAGTTTAAATGTCAAGCTTTTAATGATTATTATATGTCAATTGGAATTAATATTGAGCACTCTGTTGCCCATACATATACACAGAATAGTTTAGCTGAATCATTTATTAAACACATTCAATTAGTTGCTAGACCTTTATTAATGAGAACAAAGTTACCTGTTTTTGCTTGGGGGCATGTTGTATTGCATGCTACTGCCCTTATTCATATTAAACCTACAGGCTATCAAAAATACTCCCTATTACAACTTACTTTTGGTCAAAAACCAAATATTTCCCATTTGCGAGTTTTTAGTTGTGCAGTATGTGTATCAATCACTCCACCACAATGCACCAAGATGAGCCCTCAAAGAAGGTTAGGAATTTATATTGGTTTTGAGTCTCCTTCTATCATCAAATATCTTGAACTTCTAACAAGTGATGTTTTTAAGGCATGATTTACCAATTGTCAATTTGATGAAACCATATTCCCACTATTAGAGAGAGAAAAACAACAGCTAGAAAAATAATTTGAAATTTCTTGGAATGCATCATTATTATCTCATTTTGATCCTCGCACTAATCAATGTAAATTAAAAGTTTAGAAAATTATATATTTACAAAATATTACAAATCAATTACTTGATGTATTCACCGATACAAATAGAGTGACTAGATCTCATATACTAGCTGTAAATGCTCCAGCTAAGATTGATATTCTTGTAGGATAATCTTTAGGAATAATAGCATATGAGTCTAAGATATATATGAAACATAGTAGACCAATTAGCTCTAAAGATAAAATCCCTAGAAAGAAAATAGGATATATTACAGAAATTGGTCATCCTGAAGATGATAGTATTTCTGATGAAATAACTGTATTGCCAAAACAAACAGTTGACATAACTAAATAAATAACTCCAGAAGAAATTCAAGTACTTGATGATATTGAAAATAAAGAGATCTCAATAAGTTATGTTAGCTCAAAAAAGGAATGAAATCGCGATAAAACTGTTGTTAACAATATATTTACATATGTAGTAGCTACTGATATAAAAAATGAAAGTAAGGATCTTGAACCAAAATCTGTCGAAGAGTGTTGACGTAGAAATTATTGGCCAAAAGAGAAAGATACAATCTAAGAAGAATTAAAATCTCTTAGGAAAAAAGAAGCATTTGGACCTGTTGTCTATACACCTAAAGGTGTGAACTAAGTAGGGTACAAATGGGTCTTTATATGAAAACGTAATGAGAAAAATGAAATCGTGAGATATAAAGCATGACTTATGGCACAATGTTTCTCACAAAGACCAGGAATAGATTTTGAGGAGACATATTCTCCTATGGTAGATGCAATAGCATTACGATACTTAATTAGTCTAGTAGCCTCTGAAGGACTTGAAATGTATCTGATACATGTTATAACAGTATATTTATATGAGTAACTTGATAATAATATTTATATGAAAATTCTTAACAAATTTAAAGTAACTGAAGTACTTAATACAATACCACGAGGAAATGTATTCAATAAAATTACAAAGATTTTTATAGGGATTAAAGCAATCTAGACGCATGTAATACAATCGTCTTAGTGAATATCTTTTGAATAAAGGATATGTGAATAATCCTATTCCATGGTCTTTATTAAGAGCTCAGGAATTGGATTTGCTATCATTGCAGTATATGTTGATGATTTGAATATCATCGGGACTCCTGAAGAGATTAATGAGGCAATAGAGTATTTAAAGAAAGAATTTGAAATGAAAGATCTTGGAAAAACAAAATTTGGTCTTGGCTTCCAGATCGAGCATTTACCAAATGATATACTTGTACATCAATCGTCTTATATAGAAAAAGTCTTTAAAAGATTTTATATGGACAAAGCTTACCTATTGAGTATCCCAATAGTTGTCAAAATGCTTGATATAAAAAAGGATATTTTTTCGTTCTCGAGAAGATAACGAAGAAATTTTTGGTCCTAAAGTACCATATCTGAGTGCAATTGGGGCTCTTATGTATCTTGTTAATTATACTCGGCCTGATATATCTTTTTCTATTAGTTTACTAGCAAAATATAATTCTGCTCCAACTCAAAGATACTGGAAAGGAATTAAACAAATATTTCGTTATCTCTGTAGAACGACTGACATGAATTTATTTTATTCTAATAAATCTAGATTACAATTAACTGGTTTTGCAGATGCATAATACTTTTCTGACCCACTTAAAGCTCGATCTCAAACAGGTTATGTATTTACTAATGGTGACACAGCTATATCTTGGCATTCTACAAAACAAATGATCTCTACTACCTCCTCGAATCATTCTGATTGCATTTTATGAGGCAAGTCGAGAATATGTATGGTTAAGATCCATGATTCAACATATTCAAGAAATAGGCAAATTAACTTCTATCATACCGATTCTAACTGTGATACACGAGGATAATGTTGCATGCAATATATCAAAGGCGATAGAACTAAGCATATATCACCCAAATTGTTCTTCACACATGATCTTCAGAAGAAAAGTAATACAGATATTTAACAATTTTGCTCTAGTGGCAACTTGGCTGATCCATTCATTAAATCACTCCCTACCACACTATTCAAGACATTGGTGCACAAAATTAGCATGCGCCAACTCAAAGATCTTTAGTGAATTTCAATTGAATTTGTCATGAGGAAGAGATTATTACGTGTGTACTTTTTTTTTTTAGCTAAAGTTTTGTCCCACTGGGTTTTCTTGGCAAGGTTTTTAATGAGGCACTTTTCAAAGCGTAACAAAAAACAAGAATTATGTACTCTTTCTCCTTAACTTGGATTTTTTTCCACAGAGTTTTTTTTAATAAGGTTTTAACGAGGCATTTTGTTGTATAATGGACATCCAAGGGAGAGTGTTATGAAATATTTACTATTTGTATGTCCATAAATTATTTTAATAATTGTTTCTTTCACATCATTTGTGATCTGTAAACTATTAGAAGTTAGGTAAAAATTTTCAATTAGTGTGTTAAGTATTCTTGGATGGATGCCATACAAGTGACAATTAAGTGTATGACTAAGAATGATTGTATTAGCCTATAAATAAGCTTCTCAATTTAACTTAAAAGATGAACAAAAGAAAAAGAAAAAAAGTGTGAAAGAAAAAAAAAAGATTTTCTCATATCAATTTCTTTAATTTAGTATTAGTATTCTTAAATTCTTATATTATATCCTCTCAATATTATTTATAACAAATATTACAATGTAGCATAAAGCGCATCAACCACAAAAAAAGATCTTCTGAGATGCAGTGCTAGTTGCGTGCTAAATTTAGTATATGCTATAATTAGTGTCAAATATAGCATCAAGGATGACATAATGTCAAATTTATGCTTCAACTTACTATAATTCTAAATTAAAATGTAATATCTACATTAGTATTAAAATTTAAATTTGGTGTCAACCGTAGTATTTTATTCTTTTTATGTGTTAAATAAAAGCATTAGCAATATCATTTACATTAAGAAATGATCTAATCAGGATAAAAAGCATTGGAAAATAAAAGAAAAAAAAAACAGTGTGTTATCTTGTGAGAGAGAAAGTTGAGGTTTATCCTTTGAAGTAACAAATTGATATACTTCAGTTTATAACAAATCTGTCCCCAAAGTCGAACTCCACGTCACAGTTTCTTAACCAACGAGGAGACTATGTTGGTTACTACTTTGATGGTTCCACTAAAATGTCTGCCAAAAAACCATAACTCAAAACACTTATCGTTTGTCCATTTACTACATGCAATCTCTTATTAATTTATTAATAAAATATTTAAACATTTCCAGCTGCCAAATCAATCCAAATTGTGTAAAGACGCAAACGATTCCTCTAAATCCACGTTCTCTCCGATCCCACTGAATATTTTAACGTAGATTAAATTATTTCTTCTTCTTCTTCTTTCTTTTTATTCAGCCCAAGATTTGCATAGAGCTCAAATAATTCATCCATGGCGTCCCTCAGTTTTGCTCAGATCAAACTCAAAAACCCAGTTGCCGATTTCGCCAGGGCTCGTCCGGAATTCGGTTTGCGCAGGTCTCGCAGAGTTGGGTTCAGGGTACTTGCCTCTGAGACCCAGAAGGAGCCTGATCTTAGTGTGACTGTTAATGGGTTGCATATGCCTAACCCCTTTGTTATTGGGTCGGGTCCACCCGGTACTAACTACACGGTCATGAAGAGGGCCTTCGATGAAGGGTGGGGGGCTGTGATCGCCAAAACTGTGAGTTTTCTGCCCTGTTTGATGCTTGCTTATTGCTTTGTTTGGCTGCTAAGAAAATTTAGATGAAGTGATAGAGGTTAAACCATATTGCTTGAATGCTTTGGGAAAGTGAAAGATCAGGACTTTCTTTGTTTGATGCTTTTAGCTTTTTCTTTAGCTATTATTTTTGAGGTGTTTCAGGTGTGCTGCCTTTTCTGATGCACCATAGATCTTTATATCACAAAATAATTATTGACTGGTTTAAATGGAGGCCCCAGTGAGTCAAATTCTGGGTCCCAACTGTGTTTATTCTTGTGATATTGTCTTACAAAAACAAAGGTAAAACTCAGTCTAATTGCCCATCTGGAGGGCTAAATCTCAATAGTATGGTGAAAAAGTGAGAAATCTATGTTCATTTTCTTGACTAAACGGTTGGCACATTATGATCTTAAAATGATTAACCCTTACGTTCTTTACCTAATTGAAATGAGAGTGCAAATTGAAGGAGAGATGTCAGAGAGTTATGTTATCTCTTTAAGAGGGTCGGGTTAGTTGGCTACAGGAATTGAAGACTGTAACATCGTATGATTTGCAAATTGAAATATTTCATCAATAATCTCAAAGATTGAAAGTAAGATCTTATGTTGTATATCACAACTAGTAATAATACGATTTCCAATTAGTTAAGTTTTAGATTCTCTTTGTTTGGATATGGAAAGAAAAAGAGAGTTTATAAAGAAGAGGAAGACAGGAGAAAAACCATTTTTCAAGAATTGAAATAAGTTGGTGCGGGCATGAGATTTGTTATTTTCAATGATACCTTCTCTTATGACAGAAAATAATGTGGAATCTCTGTTTTGTTATACTGTCATATGCTAAAGGGAATTAGATCTAAGTTTTTGTCCTTTGTTTCGATGCTGAAAGATAAGTGTTTGATTTTAGTTTATTGTATTGATAGGTGTCACTAGATGCTGCCAAAGTTATAAATGTCACTCCTCGCTATGCTCGGTTACGAGCTGGTGTGAACGGCTCCGTCAAGGGACAAATTATTGGGTGGGAGAACATTGAACTAATTAGTGATCGGCCTCTTGAAACAATGTTGAAGGAATTCAAGCAACTAAAGGAGGAATATCCGGATAGGATTCTAATTGCTTCAATTATGGAGGAATATAACAAAGCTGCCTGGGAGGAACTTATTGATAGGGTGGAGCAAACTGGAGTTGTAAGTTAGATTCTTACCTAGTTTTTACTCCTTTTTTTTTTTTCCCTTCAAAACAAGGGAGTTTTTTCATCTAACGCTCTGATATTTTACGTTAGGATGCCTTTGAAATCAATTTTTCATGCCCTCATGGCATGCCAGAGCGCAAGATGGGTGCTGCTGTTGGTCAAGATTGTGCACTTTTGGAAGAGGTTTGTGGGTGGATTAATGCAAAAGCTACGATTCCTGTTTGGGCAAAGATGACCCCTAACATCACAGATATCACAGAGGTAAACTTTTATCCTTGATTTAGAAAATTTCTGTTCAGCTATTACTTATCTATTCTAAATCTTAGCTTTTGGACTCTTAGGATGTGTTTACTAACCTGTAATGGAGAACAAAGGGAATGTGGAAAGGGTACTTTACACATCAGTTGGAATTAGGAAGGGAATCCTATTCGTTCCCCTATTGTTTCTTATTCCCCTTCATTCACTTTTCATCATTCCTCTTACGGATTAGTAAATGAGCCATAGGGTAAGGAAAGAACTAAACATTTTTGTTGCTAGAAAAATGGAGTTCTCGTTTAACAAACCTGAGTGCAATGTAGTATAACATAGCGGATAATGCGTTCTGTATAGCTGTTCTACCTCATTGCACCTCAATTGTTGCCTTGGTTCTTTCTTCATTAAGAGTAATACAACCATTTGTGCCATAATTACTTATTGATGGTGTGTATCCTTTTTCTTCTGTTATAGTAATCTAAAGATTAAAGTTTGGTTTGAAAAGTCTGGCATGTATGATGCTTTTCTTGGTTGATATATTTTTATGTGAAATTCCTATTCCTGGACAATAAAATAGAAAAGCTGTAGTGATTCTTATCACATTCAAGGTCAAGTTCACCTTCTCTCTTGAAAGGAAACCAGCTAGTCAAAATGCTAATAATTTGCTTCAACGATTTAAAGTCTGTTATGAACTTATTGTTAATCAAAATATGCAGGGTTCAATCTTCATTGAAATTAGTATGAGTTGCCTAGGGCTATTTTCTGTTCACAAATATGTCTCTGAGAACGTTGGAAGAAAGACACTTTGTCACTATTTTCTCTAGCTCTTATACGGAACAGATCAAAGAAACCTAAGATTACAGTATTGGTTATTACCCTTTTTTAAAAATGGTATTTGTACCAAATTTGTCTTTGTTGTTGTTATTCTTCTTTTCTCATTTTCTTGACGTGCTTGTTGGAAAATAAGTAATGATTCTCATATCCTTTTAACTGTTGGATTGAATTGCAACTCATTAATTATCCTGGTATCCTGTAAGATTGAATTCCAACTTATTAATCGTCCTCTTTTTCAACAGCCGGCTAGGGTTGCTCTGAACTCTGGATGTGAGGGCATAGCAGCAATTAACACAATTATGAGTGTAATGGGAATCAATCTTGATAGTTTACGTCCTGAGCCTTGTGTAGAGGGGTTTGAATCTGAAACTGCTCTTATACATATGATGGTTTTATGCTACCTCATAATGGATTTCTGGAAAGTTTCTATGCTTAATTTTCTGTCAGGTACTCAACTCCTGGGGGCTATTCTTCCAAGGCAGTCCATCCTATTGCGCTTGCAAAAGTGATGAACATAGCAAAGATGATGAAGTCAGAATTCAGTGAAAAAGATTACTCACTCTCAGGTATTGGCGGTGTTGAGACGGGTCATGATGCTGCTGAATTTATTCTTCTCGGAGCAAATACTGTCCAGGTAGGACGAAAAATCTAACATTTGCTATATTTTGCTGTTAACAAGTGATTTTATTTCATATAAACATAAGATTGCTCAGACTGGTGGAGATAACTGGCAACTTCTATAAAATTATAATTTTATTCTTAGATGTCACTTAGTTGATGTCTCTCATCTACGAGGCCTCCTTTTTCCTATTAAGTAAAGGCACTTCCACATACTGCCTTTACCATATCGGAAGTTCTATTAATGGTTTTGGTGTTTCTGTTTGTTATCAGTACCTTAATGATATTATCCTATTTTAATTTTGATACTTTGATTTTATGTATTTGTGTTATAGGAAAGCCTGTGAGATCGTTTAATCTTGTTTGCAGGTTTGTACTGGGGTTATGATGCATGGTTATTGCCTTGTGAAGAAACTTTGTGATGAGCTAAAGGATTTTATGAGAAAGCACAATTTCCAATCAATTGAAGATTTTAGAGGGTGAGCTTATATTTTCTTTATCAGAAAAATAAATTTTAAAATCTTCCAATATTGCAATGCAACTTCTTACTTCAGATTATTAATAGTGCTATGTTTTATCGTCTGTTTTGGCAATTTCTTAGGGCTTCCCTTCAGTATTTTACCACTCACACTGATTTGGTAAAAAGGCAGCAAGAGGCAATAAAACAGAGGAAAGCCATCCGGAAAGGGTTGCAGTCTGACAAAGATTGGACTGGAGATGGGTTTGTGAAAGAGACTGAGAGCATGGTCTCTAACTAATTTAAAAAACCATTGGAAGCCTTTCCCTGAAATGGGTTTGTCCATCCTTGTCCAGTTAATTGTTCAGCCACAAATTTCTTTCAAAGTTTGAGAAAGGTACTCCACTGTGTGAATATTTCAGCTAATAATGTTATTAGTATCTCAGATCCTTTGACATTTACTTCATATAATTAATGAAGAGCTGTGTCATAGTGTGTGTGTGTGTTGTTTTTTTTTTTTTTCCAACTAAGAATGCTCAGTGAAAAGGTAATGCAAGTACATGCAAAAAAAGGAAGAGAAAAAAGACACTGATATAGAGGGTGTTTAGTTATGCCATCTCTTGGGTTACTTGGAAAGAAATAATCTTATTTCTGAAAGAAATAGCTGGACTTGTCATCCACGTGGAAATAAACCGAATTATCGGCTTCTCTTTGGTCTTTGGTGGCAAAAGTATTTTTGAACTTTCCGCTTTGTTTGATGGTTCTTAGCCGGAAAAAAACTTTGTTTAGCAGTTTTTTTGTTTTCATGGTACGAGTGTATGCTGTTTTTATTTTTTTTTCTTTGTTATTGAGGATACCTATGCCCTCGACTTGTACTTTTGTCCATTTTCTTTATAATAAAGCAAAGACAATTCATACCATCTCTCTCCTTTCCTTCATGTGGGGATGCACATGCTTCCTTCCTCGCCCGGTTCTGTATTTTGTTCTGGAAATATGGTTCCTTTATGCATGCTGTTTGTTTCTTTTGTCGGTCTTTGTTTGTTTGAAAGAATTAAAGGAGTTTTGAATAAAGAGGAAACAATACGAAGGCAAACCCAAGTGGTATATTATTTTGCGGTCTCTTTGGTAGAGGGATTTATCGAGTCTTTCATTTGTTTATTTATTCTCGAGCTTGAATATGCTATAGTACATGTGTAGTTACATAAAATACACCTTTCTTCTGAGATAGTATGTGCATTTATTTGTTTTTTTTTTTTTCACTTTTTATTTTTTTTCTTGACACAATTGGACTAGTGCACAGCACTTGCTAACCAGTATGTGTTTATTTATTTTATAAATATTTTCCTTAAAAAGGTGCTTCTGCCTGTGCCATGAGCGGGTATAGTAATTTTTTTTCGTTGGAAATTTTTATAAAATTCTATTAAGTTAAATTTTGAAGATATGTTCTCCACGAAATTACAAGGAGGGTTGTTCTGGATTGGTACTCGTGCTCTAATTAATTAGCGTGACATATGATTAATTAAAACAAAGTAAAGAATAATTGAGATTAATATTAGATTATATTATGTACTTAGAAAAGACTATCACAATACGTGTCACGTGTCGAATTCTCATTTGGTGGTCGAGATAGAAAGCGGCATTTCTCATGATGCACTAGTTACGTTGTTGATTGTAAAAATGACTCGCTTAATGCATATATATATTAGAGTTATCACAATATTATCTATGTATCGAAGTCTTGATATGTAGTCGATATAGAAAACGATAATTCTTATAGCGCTCTTGCCAAGTTAGCGATTGTCGAGATAAAGTACTTACAATATAATAGTAATAATAATAATAATAATAATTATGATGCAATAGTAACGCAAGAGTTATTACAACACTTTTTAAGTGTCGAAGTCCTGATAGACAGTTGTAATAAGCAATAATACATCCCATGACGTCCTTGCTGCAAAGGCGGTTGCCAAGATAACTTGCTTACGTGAGATGATGATAATAATATAAAGGGGTTTAATTGACAGAGGCGAATAAATTGACCATAATATTAATTGTAGAAAATGAGATGTTAGAAATAACAGAAATAATAATAATAAATGAAACAAGGATAGAAATAGTGAGAGAATATAAAATCTTAAACTTATGCTATAGATCAAGCACAGAGTTTGAGGAGAGTAGCTTAGGACTCACATATCACTAAAGTGCAAGACTTATAAACTGCTCGCAAAACAACTTATGAAACAGATTAATATTATATATGTAGACGAAGTGATAAAGAAATAATATAATAATGAGAATGTGATATAAAAGAGGATATTGAGTCCTGGATATGCAAATAAAGGAAAATTGACTTGGATAATTCAAATTTGGGCAAAAATTAACTTTCTTAGTTTACTTTTTCAAAATGACATTTTTATTATACTTTAGGTAACAAAAAGCCTAAAAAGCCCTTGACTTGATTGGTCCTTGTCAAAGTCTTTAAGCTCTATTTTTCCTTCTTTTTTCACTTTTTAAATTGCCTTGCAGGCATAAATGGCAAGTTCTCTATTATTTATTACTATCTATCATAAATGTATAATTCTAAGTCACACTAAAATATATAGTATGTAAGAACATGAATTTTGTGACTAAATACATCAAGATGAATTATGAGACATGTTTTCTATTATTTATTATTATTATTTGCTACTGTTCATCATAAATGTATAACTCTAAGTCATACTAAAATATAAAATATCTCAAGTGCGATGCATGCATTTAATAAAAGTTTATCATAAACTAAAAATCAATTCCAGATTATCAAATCATCTATTGAGTTTTTATTACTGAAAAATAAAAATGTAGCTACGAAAGTACATTATTATATTGTCGTTATTAATTTGTGACAATCACAAAAATATATGATCCTCAGTTACAAGTTGTTTGACTCTAAGTCATATACACTAATCATAGATTTCAAAACAATATTAATCACACATAGCTTCTAGAACGACTTCCTGGTCTATGATTTGAAGGATGTAAAGATACTTGCAAGTCTATCTATTGTGGCCATGTTATTGTTGTCCTATCTATCATTGTAATTCAAAAAAATAACAATACTACCTATATCTACAAAAACAAAAAACACGGATCTACAATTAACTAATAAATTATGTGACAGGATCTCACAATATTAGTTTATAATGTGAAAGAAACTGTGACCATGACTTTCATACTTGTGACAAACACTCATAAAATTTTGACTACTTTTAAACATTAAGTTATTAACAATAGAAAACAGACTTAGACAAGATGTTACAAATTTTGTGACACTTTCTAATCACACAAAGTATTCTCACAAATTCAGGCTACTTATGTTCACAATATTATTAAAATAAGATAACACACAGTGATAATCTATTACAAAATACTGACAAGCAGTCATATAGATATTAATGGTGTCACAGATATATTTGTGTGCCTCATGATTGAATTTAAATTTGACACAGATCTAGAAGAAAAAAGTATTTTTTATCTATTGTACTCAATATTTTGACACATTGTCACAAAAATTTTGATAGCAAGTGGCACATATTGTGACTTTCAATATATACTTGACTAAAGTTTTAAGCAAATATATTTTTAATCATCTTAGTCACTAGATCCTTAACATATGATATTATAAGACTATTACCTATTTAGTTTTAACCACATATTAGAATAGACTAGAAAAGAAACATAACATACCTTTTTCTTTGAACAAATTGCGAAGAATAAATTTGACCAAAGACGAAAGGAATGTGGCATATTAGAGATAATAGATGGCAATAAAACAAAGAAACTTGTAGCTGAACTAGAGAGAGATGAGAGGACGAGAATGGAGCTGAATTAGAGAGAGATATAGGCGGAGAAACTTCGAGCTAAACCCCAAAGAGAGATGGGCAGAGGACTAGAATGGAGTTGAACTAGATACAGAGAGATGGGCTGAGAAACTTTGAGCTGAACAAGAAAGAAAGATAGGTAGATATGGGTTTAGGGAGAAGAAAGAGAGAGAGAGAGATAGGCAGATATGGGTTTTGGCGAGACCAATGGTACATTTACGAGAGAAAATTGTGGAAGAAAGAGGGGGAAAGTAGAGAAAATAAGAGAAAAATAGACAACTTTTGACTAAAAAAGTCATTTTGAAAAAGTGAACTAAAAAATTCAATTTGGCAAAAATTTGAACTATCCAAATTAATTTCTCACAAATAAATATATATGGCCTAAGAATGCAAAAGGAAGAAAGTAAACTTAGAGATGGGCGATATATGTTTGCCTATAAATATAGGTCCAAATACCTTATGTGTAACATTCAAGTATCCATTCTTCTCAATACAATTCTCTCTTATTCTTATTCTTGTGTTCTTGGTTTACAAGAGTTTGGTCCACAAGTACTTATAGATTGGGAAGCTTTTAGAAGCTTCTAGAGGTATAGAACAACTTGTATCTGAGCTACATGTATCTTGTGTTGAAGGAGATAGGTCCAAATGACGTATAGTTCATGATCAAGTGACATATAGTTTAGGGTCAAGTGACATGTAGTTCGAGCTTAGGTGGAAAGAGCTTCAAATGACATGTAGCTTAGGCTAAGCTACATGTCATTTTCCTCAAGAAACTTATTATTTTTCTTGAGCCATGCATTGTTGTTAGGCTATTTCTAATACACAACTATAAGTATAGGGGTTGTAACAATAATTTATAAAGTAAGAGAGTAGTTCGAGCTTGGTGGAAATACCCCTTGATTTCTCTATCTTCGAATTTTCCTCAAGGTATGCTCAATTTCAAAATCAAATGATAAGAATTTTGCTATCCTTATACATCTCATATAGCAAAATTCAGCACCTGAGATCCATAACAAGAATAAAAGATTTGAATTAAAATCGAAAGAAATAGATATTAGTATTAACAAGTTGTAAATTACTATAATCCTCAGCAACGATGTCTAAAACTTATTAGGCTATTTCTAACATACAATTGTAAGTATATGAGTCCCAATAAGTAATATAAAAAGTAAAAGAGTATCATTCCCATAGAGATTACTTGATTCACAGATGCTAAGCACTAACCGAAATTAGCTTTCAGTTTATCCAAACGATAATAATTGGTTGTTTTATGTAAGAATCAAAATGTAAATAACAATGTAAAATACAAGAATTAAAACTGAAATTAAGCAACCAAAGATTTTTTCTGAAAGCAATAATAAGGAGCCTAGGGATACAATCTACCTTCTAACTCCTCCAATTACTAGTTTTCCTCATAATTCAATCATCTATTTAGAGTTGATAATCGAGAATTCTAATATATTTATAAACTCTTCTCTAAGACATAAATAAAATTATCTAGACAAGCTAATATATTACTCATAATATAAATTAACCAGGTTCATTAAGTTTAGTAATTCTCACAAAAAGATTACACAAATTATATAGGTATATTCTTATCCTATGTAAACTCACCTCATACTAGGCGATCTTATGATATTCTATCTATGTCCAAACCTAAATTCCCCTTCTCAAGTTCATAATGATTTTACTCACCAACTCTATTTAATGGCTAAGAAAATAAATGCATTAAGCTCAAGATAGAACAATCAACTCAACAATGCATATCAAGAACAGATGTGGAAAACAAAATAATTAAATTATATTAGAGATTCAATTACCTCCCAAAAAATCAAGTTTAGCTCATATTTATATAAAATGAATCACAACAAGTATAATAAGATTGATTTATATTCATTTGCAGAAAATAGAAGAGAAAAACAAGAGCAAGAGGAAAGAAAAACTCTTTTGAAGTTTCTAATTTGATTTTTTGGACTTGAATCTCCTTTCTTAGTATTGTTTCTCCCTTAGAAATAATCTAAGAACCCTTGGCTGCTAGGTTTTTTCGTCGCTCCTTCAGATGAGTAAAAGAGGAGTTAAATAAAAGAAGTTCACTAATCAAATTTAGGATTTCTGGAACCTGTTCTGTACTTTTTGATGCTGTGACGCCAGAACTAGCGAACTATAGCACTGCAGCACCAAATAGTGGTTGTGCGGTGCCATGAGACTGAGGCTATAATGCCACAAATTGGCACCGCGGTGCTACAGAAATGGGGTTGCACCCCATGGATTTGGAGCTGCTGCCTCACTGCATTGGCGCTGCAGCCCTATGATTTTGGTGCTGCGGCACCAATGTTTTCTACAGTGGTACCGAACTAGCTTCTAATCTTCTGTTCCCTCTCATCATGATGCAAGTTTGTCACCTAAACACTTTGATTTACCTCCAATTTAACTCTGAGAAAGCAACATTCTTCACCCAATAATGTCTTATTTGAAATATATATAAAAATAACAAAACAAGTAAAAAGAGCTCAGAGATGAACAATTCATAAGTTTGAAAGAATAATAGAGATAAGTGTAAAATGCACTTATCAGTTGTTTCAAGTAAAGCTTATTCAGCCTCATAATCAAGTGTTAATTAACACAAATATATATTCAAGAGTTAATTCCAAAAATTGGAAAAATCCAAAACAAGGTTTGTATCTTAAAAAGGTAAAAAGGTGGATTTCGAGGACTTCACAAACATATCAGGTTAAATGAGGGAAATTGGCTTTAGAAAGTAAACTAAGAATCACACAACTGAAAAGGAATGATATAGACTAATCAAAGTCAAAATGACGATATTAATAATAAAGGAAAAGGATATGGATATGACTATTTTGAATTCAATTAATTTTTTGGGATTGGAATAAATTTTCGAGAAGTACAATTTGGGTCCCATGTTTGCAAAAAGACACAAATATTCCTTTTAAAGAATTTTTTTAATTAAATTAATATTATATTAAAAATTAGAAATTAACTTATATAATAATATAATTATGATAGAGTAGAAGTAAGACACTCAACAAATCCGCCTCGTTAAATATTATATGAGAAATCTGTGTCTCGTATTTTGCATTATTTATAACAGTAAAAATTGACACCATTTGGATTGATACACTGCAATGTATCATCATGTTCGATAAAGTTGACATCCATAAACTTGACTTTTTACCACAAGTGTAATGTTGGAATGTGATTAATTTTTCTCCCCACCAAGTCCTAAATAGTCCAAAAGTTACTCCTAAAAATTTCCAAATGGTGGTGATATAGTCATATCCACGTTTCCCTAATAATAATAATAGAAACATACATCAGAAAGTAGTCCATCGACGGAAACAAATATCAATAATTAAGAATTATTATAAATGATATAAAATGTATAGCTATATATATAAAGCTGATATAAATATATATATATATATATATATATATATATATATATATATATATATATATATATATATAAAATATGGGCTCTAATCCATTGCGCATTTTTTTTAACCCATTCATACTATTTATAAGTATTACTTTGTCAAATTAAAATTAATTACGTATGTTTTTTCATGGTATAAATTAGAGAGTGAAAAACATTAAATAATAGAATTTTATTTTTATTTTTTTCTGACTGTCAAAAGTATAATAGTCGTGGGATAATGATTTAATAACTACAAAAAGAAATATCTATGTATAGGTAAAAAAAAATCTACTGAATTGGGAACTTATATATATATATATATGTATAATATTATAGCATATACTATGTAAAGTGATCAACAATACAAAGAAATTAGTATAAAAGTTTTCTCTATTTTCTCTTTCTTTATTTTCTCTATTTCTTTTCTTATTTTTGCTTCCAATGATTGTATATTCCTTTTCAAATGAATGGCCTATCTATAAGCTAAATAAAGGAATAATTTTACAAGATATAACTTAATAGCATCTTCTATAAAATATTACATATCTTCTTTTGATATTCAAGCAATATCCTTTTATGATATCTTAAAAATACGGGCATCCTATCTAATTTGAAAGAACAATGGTATGAACCACCAGTGGTGCCCAATGTCATCAATTTGTCAGTAGGTGATTATAATTAATAAATTAGATCATATAAAGATTCCATATAAAGTGTAATTATAATTAGTCTTTTATAAACGGATACATCATAGTGTTGGGTACTATAAAGTGTCCCATAATATTACTCAATTTGAAAAAATCCACAACAAGAATCAGATTATTCAACAATTCAATGAAAATTAAAAGAAAAATATCATGACAATCACACTTCGCAGGGTAACACGTTTTTCTTTGTAGTTCTAACAATTTCATGAAATTCCATATGGAACCAAATCAAAGATTCTACAGTAGCTAACAAATATGGATTATAACCATGTCTTTCCAATACAGCATTAGAGACAGCAATTTAGATGAATATTAGTAGTAGCACAAGCAAAAACGTCTTTGGATCATTATTATATGGACTAATTTCTACAAGTTTATAGGTGGCTGATCACAATTCCGAATTAACTCTTATGATACATATATTTAATTAGAGTAATTAACCTGCAAATTAATGTGTTAAGGAGATTTTTGGTGCCCAATTACAAATTATTCTACTGTAAAAGCTTTAAACTCTGCATCCAAACCTTGCCATTCTCTCTTCCTTCATTCCTGACTTTCACCTAAAATTAGAAAGTTAATAAGTTAGTAAGGAATAGTATATGGTTACTTTCGAAAAATTTTATTTTCGATCCATTGGTTCAATTGAAATGAGGCGTTTGTCATCACATTTTCAAAAATTGTAAAAATATTCGTGTTTGTCAAAAAGTGAAAAAAGTATTTTCCTTAAGACCATGTTTGTTAACCAAAATGAAAATCAGTTTACAAGAATATGTGATAAGGGATACTTTCTTAAATTTTGACAAATGGATGAAAGATCTATATTTCTTAAAGGGTTAATAATATTAACAGTATAATATCAAGCTTGTTACTTAGTTTAAAATTTTACTATGTGCATTTAAACTTTTTTAATCACTTAAATAGTTATGCAGTAATTAACGAATTTTGTAGATATATTTGTAGTGGAATATACACATGAAAGTCAAATTTAACCACGTGTGCCTAATAAGAGATATAAAATAAAGATATATTTCAAATTCATGCATATAATTATTATTTAATGTGTTAAATATTTGATTAATTAATTTTAATATTGAAATCATAATATGTTGCTTTAATAAGTACTATTGATTTTCTTTTTCAAATATATGATAATAGAATAATTAATATATATCTATGAGTTAAAGTTTGATTGAATATATAATATAGTATATATGGCTTCTACTATTATTAACATAATATGAGCTTAATTAATTATGTTTACTATCGGACTCTAAATTATTTAGTTTAATAATTATTTATCTTGGTCTAATAGGTAATAGGAGAGCTCAAATTGAAGTTAATATTTCTAACCCAAATAATAAATTAAGTATTCTAAATAATAATAATGATAATAATAATAATAATACAATAAGTAAATATTGTAGCCATTAACATATTAAAATTATATGCTTTTGGTCCATTATAATAATAGAAAATGATATAAATACTCATTAACATATTATATCTATATATCTATCATTATTAAACCAAAAGAAATTAATTAAATTAGAAAACAAAACAAAATTAGGTAAGTTTTGTAATCATGCATTAAATATCTATTATATAAATTTTATATTAAATTAAAAGATAATGCTATTTACATATTATGTATCCATATATTACTATTAAATTTAGTAAGTGGATGAATATGGTTAAGGTAATAAAATTAATTTATTTGCATGATCAAAAGAAAATAAATTACAAAGAAAAGTTAGGTAAGTGATATGACTATTATTAATATATTTAATTTTATTTAATTATATTTTATGAACATAGTAAGCCTATAAATAGGGTACTCCCTTGTATATACAATTAAGCTTCCTCCTATATTTCTTTTTTACCTTTTTTTTTCCTCTCATAGTTGTAGTACTCTATATAGAATTCAAGAAGTTCTTTCTTAATTTCCTTCGAGATTAAAAAAAAAGGGTAATTCTTAGAGCTTTTAGTCTTTTAAGTTTAGTATATTTTACTACACTTAAATTCAAACTCAATATATGATATTTGGAGTTAGAAACTTTATTAAGGTTTGAAATTTTTATGATAAGTCTTTCTATATATCTACTTGATTTCCAGAAAGTGTTACATTTATATCTTACTCCTATGATTTTATAGAACTCTTTAAATATATATTGATTGTCACCTAAGAAAAAGTAGAAAAATAAATTTATCAATTTTATTCTATGATTTCATAGGGTAAATATTTTAATTTGAGTTCAAATTTTATAGACATATTCATATATGTGTTGGCTTATTCTGTAAATTTTTATGATGTCATGAATTTATTTCTAATCATTATTAAATTTTCTCTATATATTGCCTTTATAACTGGTAAATCAGACACCTTTGTTTATACAAGATAGTATTGTTAAAACCTTATAATATTGATTTTATTCAGGCTTAAAAATTTTACTAGACAATAGTATATATATTATAAGAGACTCAAAATATTTTCAAAATTTTTAGAAATATTTATAATTAATTATGATTTTCGATATATCATATAGTTTTGTAAGTTAAGTGTTGTAATGAATTTTAAGATATAACTTTAAAAATTATATATAGTATATAATAGTATAATTTTGAATCCCAAATTTTTGTTTATATGTAACAATATGTTAGAGATGTTTTTTTAAAATATCAAGATTTTTTGATATATAAATAATTCTAGAAAATTCAAGAATAATTTGATGCTTTAATAGTTTTTATCGAATTTTAGTCTACAATTTAGAAATTAGTAAAATATGGTAAATATTATTAAAAAATCCTAAATAATTTTTGATAATTTTATTTTTATGTTATCATAGTATTTATTAATAGTTTTAGAGTAAATGGAGGTTTGTACTAGAATCAAAAATTCTTTAAATATGTATTACTTATTAAAAATTTTCAATTTTGGTTATCTATGTTATAAGATATGATTTTATAACTGTATGATGTAAGTATGCTTTTAAGACATACAAATATGTTTCTAGTGAAAAATAATAGCAAATATTAATATATTTATATATATATAAGAAATATTGTTATATGAATATAATAAAAAGGATAAAAAGAGGCACGTAGGTACAACAAATTTGAGTATGTGGTATTTCACTACAAGTACAAACAAAATTTTATACGGATCTAAGTTAAGTAAATCTCACCCTATATGTTTATGTGAAAAGTTATGTGCTATTTGTAATATAATTGTAGTTATACTAATATGTTGTTATATACTTTGCAATATTACTTGCATTAAGTATGTAAGTATATCATAAGCACGTGCATACATAATTTCATGAAAAATTATAATTTTCAATGAAATAATTTTTTAACGGTACTATATATCCAAAACTATGTTTTAAGAAGAATATTTTCCTTAAGTGTGTATTAAGTTCTTGAAAGGAATATGGAAAATTGACTAATTAGCCTACACATTTTAATAATGAAAGTTTAAACTGCGATGCTAGTCATTATAGTAAGATAATTATATAGATTTTGAATAGCTATAAGGTTACAAATACTTATCATGATACTATATTTATGGCCTATTACTTCTGATAGATGTGGCATTACACTATGTTGAGCTTGCATATGAAAAGTTTGTGAAAAAAAATATTTACGAACAAGATGTTTCCAAAAAAAATTAAGGGATATATAATTATGATTCTAAAAGTGTATTATTCATCTAACATGACATTTATTTCATGCATGAATTTGCTTATTGGGCGTAAGCTCATTTTATTCATTTAAATTTTCCAGATGAGTAATAATTCCTACAAGAGGTTGGCTGACAGTGGTAAAATCCCAAATAACAATAAAATGTTTTATACAACTTTATGTTCTTACTTTCAAGTATTTAATTATTTGACTAAAATTGAGTATAGTTTTATATTTATGAAGTGTATGAACCTAATTTCTATTTTGAGAGTTAATTTTAACTATGAAGGAAAATAAATTTTCATTAAAAAAAAATACTTCTTTAGTTTAATTATGAAAAGTAACATTTAAAAGAAAATGAAATTTCTAAAAAAAAATTGACCTATCTTCTGCTTTGATCTTATAAGACAAAATTGTCAATTGACACTTTTTTAACATAGATTTATGGAATATTACAAATAACCCTTGAATTATACTTTCAACTTACATAATAATGACTCCTGAATTATATAAATATTGCAACAAATGACCCTTTTGTCACAAACTGTTAAAAATTTAATAAAAATTAGTCATTATAAACTATATCGTTTAGCAACTGTGGTAAAAAATAAGACTTCAAATAATTGACCACTAAGATTTATATAATTATTGTAGCAAACGACTTATTTTTTAGTAATTATTGTCATATACAAAACATACAGTTTGATAACTATAGTTGATAACGAGATTCTGACTTATAGAATTAAATAATGTCCAATTAAAAGATTTGTCCATGATTATTTTTTATTATAATTATGCCATTACTATAATAATTACGTAATTTATAGACTATTATTGTCTAAATGGAAACTTCTAAGACAAAAGTACTGTATAAGTATAAGTCAGGGGCTACTACAATAACTAGCCCTTTCTGAAACAATTTGACTAGCAACGGATATATTTTTATGAGGAAAAGGTAAATAAATATGGAGTCGAATTAACTATAAAAGATAATTACATAATTTTTCCTTTTTCTTATTCTAGAGTTTTGTATTTACAATTCCAAAATATGGAGATTAGTATGTGAATTTGCAGGTGTGCTGTTAAGTAAAATCGGTCATTCCCAGTTTAATGACCTATAGTAATTGAGAAATTAGACAAACACCCCTAATTTTAATGACAATCCGAGAAGTTGTAAAAAGATAAAATTAATATTAGTGAGAATTTCACCATTAGTTATATTGCTATTTTTAATTTAAATGATTAATACTTACTATTTTGATTTAAAAATAACAGTTCAATTATCATTAAATGGAAATTTAACAGTCAAAACTAAAATTTTGAGTCAAATTTCATCAGTGAAAGGGGTGTCTTTCTGTGTGTATATATATATATATACCGATTTTCAGAGATTACCTCTGTAATTATATTTGGAATTTTTCTTTGTTTTTGTTAGATATGCAAACAAAATTTGTTTACAAGTTAGTTTTCACATTTTACCTACTCAAGCCAAATTGCTTGACTTATTACTAAAAAACAAACCGTAAAATTAAGATTGAAAGCATTTACGTGAATTCGGAGCAACTTATTCCAGAACAACTAATTTACATGTTTCCTTTTTTACTTAATTTATCCAATATTGGATTTGTAGGTGTTTTGACTGCATGATTTTTTGTTTACAAACATTTAAAAACACAGATTAATTACTTTTGTTTTTCCCCCTTTTGTCTCTAATTGATTATTGATAAAAGTCTTCTTTTCGATTCTTAAACTTTTTTTAACTGTATGTTTCTCAGTTACTCTAAGAGCTAACTGTGTAATCGATCTTATTGTTTATTTTCCCACATAATCAGACCGTTTGTGTGAGAAGGAAAATTGTGAGTTATTGAAATTTCAAGTAATCTGTTGAAGTTTCCTTTTTCTTTTTTTGTTGGGCGGGGTGTGGGGTGTTGTGAGTGTGTATTTGTTTATTTAAGGGCTTAAAATTCGTACTAGGAATTTTGGTGAGAGAAAGTGTTTTAAGCGTATGTATTATATGGGAAGGAATTTACTAACCAGAAGAAAGGTGGCCGTTGGTGGAGCTTGTAATTTGAGTAAGTTGAGAATGCATGCTGTTAATGAATGCCATGGATTTCTGTTGAGGTTCTTCAATTGCTTCTTTCAGCTTCGTAAGTGCTAAGCAATATGCTTCCTGCACATTAATATTTTTTGTGCATCCAACAATTGTCAAATTCTATGAGAGATCGAAGAAAGACATTAAATAAGATTGATCTCAACATCAAATCCTAAAGAAAAGAGAGAAATTAATGATACATATATAGAGCCATGGAAACTTAGCTAGTCTAATTACGTCCAAATTAACTATCTATGTTTTTGTGTTCTTAAACTAAAAGAGATTTCTAGTCATGTGAGTGATTTGGGAGAAGTATGAGACATCTTTGGGAGAGAACTGACTCTATGAAGTCTGAAAAGAATTTAGAAAAAAAGAATCGTTTTAAGTCGAGTAGTGCTCGCTTGATACATTAATGAAAGAATGCTTATATATTGCAACACTTTAAAGAGAAGTGTTTAAGTCAATTAGTCTTTGTACTTATTTTGAATCATTAGTAATATATTAATTCTTTGGGTAATATATTAATTCTTTGGTTGCGAGGCAGACTATTTGGAAATAATTGAATCAAATAATACTAGTGTTTATTTTTACTTTTCCGTTTATTTATGTACGGACATTTAATTATTAATTAGATATTTATTATAATCGGCAAGAACACGAAAAATGGGCCTAACAAAATTTTCCCGTTAATTTGTTATCTATTACAGTTTCACGATTTAACGTTGTATACTCATAATGAATCTCCTCTCTCTTTCTTTCTCTTAATTAGATTACACTATATTTTTGATTAGATTATACTATTCTTGCCCGAGACGTGCGTACTACTGCCTTTTATTACATATTTTTCTATACTTTAAGTACTCAACCGTTGCACTTAAGTGTTTAAGTACTCCTTGAAAGGTATGTGCTCTATACCATGTATTTATCAGCTATGAGTATGCATGTATTAGAAAATGGAAACAAATTATCTCCTACCATTTCTGGGCATGCAATATTACGCATTAAACGTTATCGAGAGCAACTGAACACACACAAATTTATAGTGTTTTCTTCTCAACATGAGCTATGTTTTCTTCTCAACATGAGCTATCTCCATTTTCTACCGCTGCAAATTTTATATTATGATTAAAAAAACTTAAGATTAAAAGAAAATACTTACGTTTCATGCCTAGCTTACTCAGACTTGACAAATTCTCATTAATCTCACTTATATAAACTTCGCACCTTATCCTTTATATAGACAATACAATTAGGGCAACCGAAATAAAATATGTAAATAAATCTAAAGAGTACCGCTTACTAATATACTCTTAATTACTTATAAAATTTTCTGAGCCTCTGCCCCCCATGCGACTAGAAGGGGGGGTTTACCACCCATTACAACCGACACGCTGATCTTAATTACACTTTGATTTTAATGCAAAGGTAGATCCACATGTGCGTAGTGCATAATTTTTCACCTTGGGCAATCTTCATTAGTATAATTAGGTTCCATACATCTATTATATATGTGCTTTTTATAAGGTTATATTCTTTTATAATGACAAATAAAATTTTAAATATATAAATGCTTGCATGTATTCGGTCGTGATATATGCCCCACGTGTACATATGAATATATATTGTGTACCATCTACTAGTTATGGCTAGTATAAATTATTAATAGTGTGTATATCTGCCGATAGATAATTATATATATAGAGAATATATATGGGTGCTTCTTTAACGGGTATTACAACATTTACTTATTGATAGGTATTCTAATTTGAACTATTTAATTTTAGTTGGATGGCTACGATGAATTGGACTAATGTAAAAAATAAAAATTGAATGTATTTGATGTTTAGTTAAATATAGAAAGTTATTTTTCCTTTAAATGAATGTAACCTATTTGCGACATGCTGATATAAACATTATTTATTCTCTATCATTCCCATTTTAGAGTTGATTCTTATAATTGTCAATACCGTTAACTTTTTTTCATTGCTTATTTTATTAGTTTTGATTCACGGTTACTTATCACTCTTTTTATATTGTTTTATTTACATTTGAATTTGATTTAGTTCATTTTGCAATATTAGATATGAATACTTTAAGTAAATTAACACAGCATATAACATGAAATTATATATATATACATATATATAATCATTAGAAGGCATATACAGTAAGAAAAATACAGCGAAAGGAACGTTGAAGACCTAAAAAAAAAACAGTTTTGTAATATTGTTTATAATATATTAATTACATGGTTAAACACTTCATTTTTTCCTTTTTATAAATAAACAGAAAGAGTTTCACAGTCTCTGATATTTGAAGACTTATGGTGCTTGTCTTTTGTATGACATGAACATAAGTAAGGACATAAATTACAATAGTTGTAAGAGAGTTATACTATACAAGCGTTCAATTGCTATCCAACACGAGAAGGCCAAAACGTGTCTAGAATGCACACATATTAACTTTTGTTGACTGCTGGTAATTATTTCTTACAATAAGGAAAAGCATTTCATCACCATTTTTGATGAATACTCTAATTTTGGTCATGTTTAACTTTTGAAGAGCTATAACAAAGTCATAGATGTTTATCTTAAGTTTACGGAGAATGTGCAAATGTAAAATAACGGCAAGATTAGGATGTTTAAGATCAAGATTGAGGATGAGATCGAGTATTAAATTCCTCTATCACTTGTTGAGGCCGACATCGGCTACTCTTTCCATTCCGTACTAGTATGCAATTATCTATGAAAATAGTCACATTGGAGTTGCTTATGCACACCATACAGATAAACTACTTTCAAAGCGTTATCGGGATCATACTTTGAAGACATATCTTGAAGATTGCTTCTTATATATTGAACTTCACTCCATCGGATAAAGCTATGTCAACACCATTCAAGAAGTGATTAGGCTATAAAGAGAGCTTAAAACCTTTGGTGATATCGGTTGTGAAATACAACCGTGCAAGAAGGAAGGAGATGAAGTGGGCAAAGAGGCAGAAAAGTGTTTCCTACTTGGCTATCCTAAAGAAAAAAATGTTATCTTATTTTTATTTTTTAATTTTTTTTATAGGGAGTTGACAAACTCTATCTTTATGTCAGTAGAAATAGAGACTTTCTAGAAGAAGAACTAGAGATCCACATAGAAGATATATAGGAGAAAACAATACAATGATTACTGTTTTTCTTAGATTTATTTAAGTCATTAGTTAACACTTATTTAATTTTATCATCACTTGGTCATTTGGAATTATACATTATGGCCTATTATTTATTAAAGTTACTTTATGAAATCGTTGTTTGGATAAGTGAGCGATTGTTAGAATATTTTTCGTACAAAGAAGATTTCCTATATTACCTTTCAGTGGATCATCTTTTTCTTACATGTATTTGTAATATTTTCCAGATTAGAGTAATAGTTTTTTATCTGAAAAAGATTCCAAGATTTTAATAGAGTATATAAAAAGAAACATGATTAAGTAAGTTAATTATGTGAAGACTCTTTTTTTTTTCCTTTCTTTTTTTTTTTTATTATCTAAGTCTAAATAAATTAGTTCACAATATATAAATAAAGATGGAAAATTCTATTTACTGTAAATTCCAGTGTTTTTCTATTTTAAAGAGAATGATGTGTCTCAAATCATTCAAATGCTTGACTTCTTATAGAAACACTAGTACAACATAAAAAGTTATATGTATTGAACTGGTCTAGGATATTAGAGTTTAAATAACATAACTTAATTCTTCATATTTCTAACTTACTAGCTTTTAGCATGTAGATTTTAATCCTTAGTATTCAATTGGGTTTACTTTCATGAGTTGTAGTATTTTAATTTGTTCAAAGACTAACTCCTCTTCCAAATGTAGTGAACTCTTGCATTTTGGATGTTAGGATTTATGAACTGACACCAACATCGAATAGTTAAGAACATATATTATAAATGCTATTTTAAATTTTTTTCAAGATTCTTAGAATAATAAAATCGTAGATTCTAGTACTTACTTTGTAAATAGTTGATAATTTTATTTTATATGTAATATGAACAAAATTATCACTAACATTATTCCATTATAAAAAGATGGTAAGTTAAAGGTAAATGTATTGGAAGGGTATTATAGTAATTTCACCTATCCAATTACAATATTTTATGGAGATTTCACATGTAGTATAAAATATGATAGATGGATCATTTTATTCAAGGCTAGTTGATTAAATCTCTATAAAAATTATGACACTTCATCTAAGAATACAATATTGGGTCTTTAGTGGAGTGATCGCATTACTGATTGTATTTATATAAAAGCCATAATAAAAGTTATTATAATATTTATAACACTATAAAAGCTTAAGTTATTTGAATCTTTTAGGTACTCTATCTAGTTTAACAAAACTCATTAATTGGTTAGTGGTACTCGTGAAAGTGACTTCATAAAATTATGTAAAATTAGGAATTCATATAAAAGTTGATATTTTTATAAAAATGTAACAAAAATTGTGCAATATTATAAAAGTACATATAAATCCCAAATTGAAGAAAGTCCAATCTTAGTTGGACTAGAGTTAGGTGTGTATGGCTTATATATGTAAAAGATGTATTGAGACAACATTTTATCAGTTGCAATGTAGCACAACGTGCCAAAAAACACAGAGAAAGAGAGAGAGAATTGGTTAGCATAATGAATCATCATTCATTATAGGATTTGGCCATAGCTTGCTTATAGAGAAAGGAAGTTGTTTTTTAGTGTCTCATATTCTCTTCTCAAGATTCCGTGCTAAAGAAAAGTTTAGTGTCTCATATTCTCTTCTCAAGATTCCGTGCTAAAGAAAATCAAGAAAGGCATTCTTGAATCTTCTTCAAAGGTATATTCAACTTAGTGCCTACTTACTTTATCATTTAAGCGACAGAGAATAGATAAAAAGATCTCTGGTGGGAGATTTGATCATCAGGATCATGAAAATAAATAGAAACACACATCAAGACTAAACAGAAGATCCCTATTTTATAGGATTTTGCATCTAAATTTGATAAATATTTTTATGATGATCTTATATTATTAATATTTATTAATTGATTATGAAAAGCTTATTATTATGTAAAACATTTGTTACAGTTTCTTCTAATTTTCGTTATATATATGATGAGACCATCTCAAATGCAAAATGCAATGAATGTAATAGTGTCTAGTTTCTATCACCTTTTATGCCTCTAATATGGTCCGGTAGTTGTATTATAGAGAGTAGAAATTTCAGAAGTATTCTATGCTCATAGCTTGTCTTCTAGTGCGACTAAGTAGAGTAATAAAGTACTATTGAAGAATCATCAGACTAAGCATAATGGTACTTTAATCATCCCTAAAAAGAGTGTTGTAGATGTACACAAGTATGGTAGAGGTGGCAATGTATAAATAATGGATGCAATTATACACTTGTACTCATAGAAAATACTTAAGGACATTTACCATAAGAGGGGCAGGAATAATAAGCAAGCAAGCTAATAATATGCAACATGTGTATTGCAAATATAGATGGAAAACCATTAGAGTTGTACTTGGCATACCCTTAAATATCTATTTCAACTGTACTAGAAGAAATGTCTAAGATTAAGATCCATTTTGATAATATGCAGTACCCTTGAAAGGAATTAGCCCATGTAGAGACATAACACAACTTAATATCAATGACTCCTATTTTGACTGACAAAAGGAGTAATTGAGCTTAGATATATTACAGTTATTTATGGTTCATTTTTTGGATATATTTCTTCCAATTCTTGATTATTATTTTTGATTGTTTATTTATTTACCTAATTGTTCTATATTGCAATATATTATCATCTATTGTTGGTTGTACCATGAGTATTAATAGAAACGATGCAAATCCCAATACCTATAGGAAAACAAATTGAAACTATGTATTTAACATATTATGCAATTACGCACAATATCTTATAAGACAATAATACTTTATGAAAACCTGTTATATTATAAAATATATATAATTATGACTTTAGGTATTGCTAAATTAATAGAAGGCTCTCGAAGAGCTTCTATCTTACTGCTTATGAGAATTAAGTTCCTTATTAACGATGTCTTATATTCATCATAATCTTGGCATAAATTATTGAGCTTTAACAACATATTAAATTGTTTTCTTGTACAAATATAGATTGAGAGAAGTATAGAATATTTTGTATATTACTTCCACTAAAAGTTGTCATAAGTAGTTATTAGAAATGCTCCTTATATTATTTAAAAGGATTACATTACATTTTCTGAACATAAAGTTCATTTATCAAGGCCTTCATGTTTTTTTATGACTAAATGGGCCATCCTAAGTCTAGTATGATGCGTTGAATTTTGAAGAATTATATTATATATTCACAAAAGAATAAAAAATCCATTCACACGAAGTTTGTGTTGTGTATGCTAAATGTAAATTAGTTTTAAGGCCGTCATTAAAACCCTTGCATTATTTGCAATGAATGCAAAGGGTATTTGTGGATCAATCATCCACCATGTTGCTAATGGTATACTATAATTTGGATAGGTGTCTCAATACATTAGCCTTATGTTAGCCTATTGTCCACTCGTAATCTGACCTTTGCAAAACTGCTTGCTTAAATCATCATATTACAAGTGCAATTGGCCATTCATTTGATTAAGTCTAATGAACTTGATAGTGTCGCTGAATTTTCATCCTAATTATTAAATAATAATTTTCTATAATTTGGGATGGATATTGAGCATCTCGTGGCAACACAAATACAAATATTGACCTAACAGAGTTATTAATTAAATGCCTGAAGTTTATCGCTAATCTTAAATTCAAATTGCCTTTTATTATTTATGGATAAATATTAAATACACATCAAGCCTGATTTGGATTCGGTCATCTGTATATCATGTGCACTCTCTATTACAACCTGTATATGGGTATAAGCTTAATATTTTTCATCTACGAATATTTTAGTTGTGCCATTTATGTATTGACTGCACTACATCAATGTGCATAGATGGGTTTGCTGTGGAGACTGATTGTTTATGTTCATTATAAATCTCTCTCGATCCTTAAGTATTTTTGGAGCCCTTGATGAGCAATTTATTTATCACGTATTTTGCTAATTGTTATTTTGATAAGACATTTTTCAGACTTTAGGAGGAGGAAGGCACCTGTAGTATTAAAGAATACACCTGAAATAGTAAAGAAGGTTGAGGAATTTCTTGGAAGGAAGACTAATTGAGTAATTTTAATTCCTGTACAAATAAGAGTGAACTAAAAGTTCAAAAAGTAATAAAGTTGCAACAGATTGCAACTTAACTGCCAAATGTAATAATAGATACAAAAAGAGTGACAAAGTCTACAATGTCAGATATTAATATTCCAACGAGAGTTGTAGTCTTCATTAACAATAAATGGGTAGTTAAGCTCAAAACACAATATAAGCATGCATGACCACTCGAAGCTAAAAATAGGGATTCATGGGAAGAAAGCAATGGCACTTAGAGATATCTTGAAGAGAAAACTCCTAAAAAGGAAGATCTCAATCGAAGAGCTAGAGCTAATGATGAGGCATAGATTGAGACAATAAAATAATTAGATCCTCTGGATATGGCTCATAGAGTAGAAGGATGCATGGGAATTTTGAGATTACAATTAGTTTTACGAATACATGATAGATTTTAATAGAAATTGTTATCGTCGACGATGAATTTTCCTTAATGGTATAGAACTAGAATCTATTAGTATGACTAAATGTTAGTAAATACATGATTGGTCATCATGACTAAGGTAATTAAAGTCGAGCTAGACACTATTTAAGAAGATAAAAGTTAGACCTATAGTACTAATTCCCCATAGTATGAAACTAGTTGTTTATATGTTGGTATTTCTTTGAAAGCGTAATTAGAATAATGAGGTGGTAAGAAATAAAGTGAGACTAATTGCTAAGGATTTTTCATGGAGACCATGCATTATTTATGGAAAATTATTCTCTTTTTATGGATATGATCATGTTCTGTATTTGAATTGTATGATAGTTAATTGAGAGGCTTAATATGCACATCATGGATGTCGTAATAACTTGCTTATGTTGAAAACTAGATAATGATACTTATTTGAGAGTTTCAAAAAGATTAAATATACTAGAGATTGTTGTGCATCAGATATGCAACATGTACTTGATTAAGTTATAGAGATCTCTGTATGGATTGAAGTAATTTGAGTATATGTGATTAAATTGATTAAGTAAACCCTTTCTAAAATAAAGATATATGAAGGTGCATTGTACTTATATGTGTTCATAAAATAATCATGTAGTTGTTATATAATAATTATACTGTATGTTAGTGGTCCGAATATCATTGAGAATCCTAACGAACTCAAAAATGCATCTGCCTACCTGAAGGGTGAGTTTGACATGAATAGCTTGGGAGAGACAAAGATTTATTTGACCTATAGATCGACTATTTGTCCTAAGTAGTCTTAATGTACCACTCTAACTATGTGAGAAAGATACTTAAGTAGTTTTGTAGGGATTAATCTTTTTCTCTAAGCACATTAATGGTAGTCCACTCCTTAGAAGTGAAGAAGGACCTTATTATTCCAAAAAAAGACAAATGAAGTACTACTTGGTCTTGAAGTACCATATCTAAGTGCTATAGAGGAGCTTATTAATAAATGTATTTTTCATTTATCTTTATTATCCTTTCGAGTTTAAGAATTATTTGTCTTTGAGCTCTTTTCATTTATTTTATTATTTTTGATACATATTTTTGGTGAGACATTATTGGACGAAGAATGTTATTTTTTAGAGTTAAATTCGAGGTAAATCAAGGTGTTTAGGTGATAAACTTGCATCGTGATGGGAAGAGACAGAAGATTAGAAGCTAGTTTGGTGCCACTGCAAAAAAATATTGACACTGTAGCCCACAAATCATGGGCTACATGCTGAAACTATGAAGTTGTAGCCCCAAAACCATTCGACCGTAGCCCCAAAAATGTGGCGCTGCAGCCCTAAAATAATGGAAGTACACCGCTAATGCAGTAAGGCTACAACACCAATTTGTGGTACTGTAGCCCTATTTTTGTGATACTGCAGCGCTGTAGAGCCGCCTTTTAGCTTTACATCGCCATAGTTCTGCCAGTTTTAATGTTGTAGTGCCAAAAAATGTAGAACAGGTTACAGAATTCCTGAATTTGATTCATGAACCTCCTCTATTTAACTCCTCTTTCACTCATCTAATAAGGGGATGAAAAACCTTAGCAACCAAGGATTCTTAAAGAATTTATATGGGAGAAATAACACTAAGGAAGGAGAATCAAGTCTAAAAAATCAGATTGGAAGCTTCAAAAGAGTTTTTTTTTTCCTCTTGTTCTTGTTTTTATTTTCTAATTTCTGCAAATGAATATGTATCAATCTTATTATATTTGTTATGATTTATTTTGTATGAACATAAGCTAAATTTGAATTTTAGAGAGGCAATTGTACCTCTAATATAATCTAATTACTTTGTTTTTCTCATGTGTTCTTAATATCCATTGTTAAGCTGATTGTTCTATCTTGAGCTTAATGCATTTTTTTTCTTGGCTATTAAATAGAGCTGTTGAGTAAAACTTATATGAACTTGGGAAGGGAAATTTAGGTTTAGATATAGATAAAACATCATAAGATCGCCTTATATGGGGTAAGTTACAATAGGATAGGAATATACCTATATGACTTATGTAACCATTGTGTGAGAATTACCAAACTTAATGAATCTAGTCAATTTATGTTAGGAGTAATATAATAGTTTGTCTAGATATTTTTACTTATGTCTTAGAAAGGAATTTGTGAATACATTAGAATTCTCGGTTGCCAACTCTAAATAGATGATTGAATTATGAGCAAAACTAGTAGTTGGAGGAGTTAGAGGGTAGATTGCATCCCTAGCTCTCTTATTATTGCTTTAAGAACTATATTTGGTTGCTTAATTTCAATTTATATTCTTGCATTTTGCATTGTTATTTACTTTTTAATTCTTGCTCAAAATAATTAATTATTATTGTTTGGATAAATTAGAAGATAGTTTCGGTTAATAATTAGTATTTGTGAATCAAGTACTCCTTTTGGGATCGACATTCTCTTACCATCTGTATTACTTGTTGTGATCCATATACTTGTAGTTCTATACTTATGTATCTTGTAAATTGCATCAAGTTTGATATTGCATTTGTAGTAAATCTCCTAGCAAGGCATAGCTCTATTTTCACCAAGAGGCATTAGAATGGTACAACTGTTTAAAGGTCATACTTTTGAATAATTTAAACAAAATATTGGTTAAATGTATATAGATACTGGTTTTGTTCTTGCGTGTGATAACTCTACAATCTCGAGGAGATATATGAAAACAAACTATAGTTTCTATTTCCTCCAACCACTTACAGAATTTTGATGCTGCATGAAGCAAGCTGCAAGTGTATTTAGTTAAGCTACATATGTTAGAACAAATTTGCGAAACTTGCCAAGTATCCTCAATAAATATACTCCCACATGATATTTAAGGATAATACGGCTTGTATTACTCAAATTAATAGTGGATATATCAAGGGCGACCAAATGAAATATTTTTCACTCATGTACTTTTATACCCATAAACTCTCAAAATGTTTAAGAGTTTATCCTAAAACTCTAGAAGAGTGGTAAAACAAATATGCCCCAAATTCACTTGAGTAAGAACCCGCAAAACTTGTTTACTAGTCTTCCCATTCATATATTTGAACAACTTATTTTTTGATTGGTATGTGCCATCTTAAAGTGTTGTCCTTATCAAGGAGAGCAAATTAACCTGTGACTATACTCCTTTTATTTTTGGTCAAAGTATAGTCCTGTAGGATTTTTATGAGGCAGTTTGGACAATAGCATAATGGCGCATAAGTTGTACTCTTTTTCTCTTGACTATGATTTTTTCCCACTTAGTTCTTCTGGCAAGAGTTTTTACGAGGCATATTATTGGCGCAAATAATATATCCATGGGAATGTTATAAATAATAGAATTATTATGTGGATATTACTGAAACACTAATAGACTTATATTATGAGGGATTTCTATTATGAGGTTACTTCTGCAATATTTTATATATCTAAACCCTAACTATTCTTATAAATAGAGAGCTATTGTGATAAATATAAGATGAGCTTCTAATTTTTCTCTTTACATCTCAATCTGTCTCTTATTTACTCTATTGTTATTGCATTTACATTATTGTTATTATTACTATGATCTTACAATCGCTATTCAAACCACTACGATAATAAGCCGTTTTACAATATTCTATGTAGAAAATTTTCAAAAATACCTATTAAGAACTCTCCATATATAAATATAAATATATATAATTATAGAAAGAAGAAAGATCACTTTAAAATTTTAAAGACACTAATTTGGTTGGCACTTGCCTACTACATAATCCCACATCTAACTTCCAAATTCATTAATAAACCAAAAATAGTGCGGGAAAGGTTTATATAGAGCAACAACTCACAAAAACTGCCACAACTCAGAAAAACTGCCAAATAAAGGAAATGATATAGTTTATATGTGACGATATTATACACATTGATCCCCTAAATTTAATCATTTTCCTTTTAAAAAGTTTGTCCCCATGCCATCAAGCTGCTACATTATATTGTCTGCTAAAATATGGGTACTAAATGTGACACTTTACAAAAAAACAAAAAATAAAAATTTCCATAGGTACACTGTTATTTACATATCGCTAAAAGTAAGTAACATAGAATCAGTATTTCAACATGCTTCGAAATTTACTTAATTTTTTTTAAAAATAAAATAAAACAAAAAGAAAAATGAAAGGATGAAATTAAAAGAGCCTCAACGTCTTACATGCAAATCCCATACAGTTTCACACTTTACCTGCAAATATATTCGACACCCTACTCTTTCAAAATTTATTAATAAGTTTAAAAATTTTAAACAACCATTGAATCCAATCGAAGAATGGTTAAAAAAATGAAAAAAAAAGGAAAAAAAAATGAAGAAACCCTTTCAAAATCTAAAAGAAAGCATCTTAATTAAGTAATTATGGATAAAATTATGGATAAATGAATATATTGGCTCTTAAACTATCAGAAAAATTTCATTTTAGTCCTTAAACTTTAATTATGCCTTATTGGTCCTTAAACTATTAAAAACGTGTCATTTTACCTATTTTTGTTATATATTTTGCTTAAAACTTATCAAAATGAGTACATGAGTTACATTTCTCATTATGTATTATTGATTTCAATATAATATTGTATTTTGGACAGTTCTACATAGCATTATTATCCAATATGCAACTAATTTTTAAACTATTTTAATTCATGTTCTATTCTCTTTATTGTGTTAGACTATATTTCTAGATATGAAATAAATACAACAAAATAGCAAAAATTTCTTATATACTCCTTCAGTTAAGAATTATAAAATATAAAAATAACTAAAATGAAACTTTTCTAATAGTTTAAAGACAAAAATGATGCAATATAAAGTTAAAGAATTAAAGTGAGATTTTCTCCTTAATTTATAAACTAACAGAGTCATTTATCCCCACATTATACGCGGTATTTATTTCAATATGCCTAATATGTCCGCTTGGATAACAGCATCCCACAATATTTCTCTTTTAAGGCCTGATTATAGTAACATTAATTTAGTGGGAAAACATTCCAATCCGGAAAAATAGTACATAGTTTGTGAGTACGTACCAGAAGAATCTATTTAGTGAATACAAAGACAACAAAAAATCAACAATAACCTCCGAAAAGGAGGTTATAATGGAGAATAAAATTATAAGATAATTATTTAGCGCAATTGATTGACTAGAGGTGGCATAGCTTTTGAACTTCAAGTGAAAGTTTTGAAAGCTATTACTAGTTTGTCTCTAATATACGTGCGCATATTTTTATGAATCTAATTATGAATCTAAATATTGTATGTATTTTGTATAGGTGCATTTATGGCTTTGTGTATACATAAAATAATTAGGGCTTGTATCTTTATATATGATTATAAATGGGTACTTTGGGATAAATGTAGATCTCTATCTGTTTTTTTTTCTTTAGAAATCCATCCGTCTATATATATGTAATACCCATTTGATAAAGTCAAATTAATAAATATTCGCGTGGATATGTGTATGATCATATCTCTCTCTCGTGTGTGTATATACACACACATATATATATATATATATATATATATATATATTAGTGTACGTCGATATGTTTGTTTGTGGCTCCTTTGTGATTTGTTTTAATTAGAAACGAGAAGTTTTAATTGTTTGCATAGGAACAAGTTTCAGAAACAAGAAATCAACACAGGAACATGTTATAACAACCAAAACAAATTAGTTCCTTATTTCTAACGACACAACATAAGTAAACAGTACGACTTACTAAAAGTAAACAAAATACACAAACAGTATCAATCCAGTTGTATTAAAGCAGAAGTTAGTACTTGGCAATTTCTAAGAACAAACTTCAATATATGCACATTTTATTCTTTAGTCTAGTCCCTTTCAACGAGACTATCATTAGTCTGATCATATGAGTCATAAAATAAAGCGCAGGGTATTGCAGTTTTTATTTTCTCGAATAATGAAAAACATATTTCAGTTTGAACACGAACAAAATCTTAGAATTTTATTAAAACATTCTAGAAAAGCCTTGTTAAAACCTGAGCCTGAAGCATTCTAAAACATTCTATGTCGAACACAACATGTTTCTATCTGACCTCTTCTAGCTAATGGCCTAATCAGTAGCAATTGTTAGGTTTTTTTTTTTCCCCCCCCCCGTTCAATTAATAACAAGTGATGAATGAGAGATCTTACCATAAATTGATCTAGCTCTAATTTTCTACGCCTGCTTGAACTGGTTTTGGTTCCTTGCTGCTTCAGATATCTGCTCTCAATATTCATGATCTCCACTTCACCAATCCCACCAGCCTAATATAACCGAAAAAAAGAAGAAGAAAGTAATTAGTATTATTTATGTTACAATGTTTAGAATGAAATAGTTATAAAATCATTCTAACGACCTTATTAATGTCAATGAGGAAAAAAAAGGGGAAAATTGTATAGGTCATGAGTGAAAGAAGCTAGTAAGATTAAGCTAAACCAGGGCACAAAAGGAAGTTCTATTGGTGCTTTTCCTTCGAACTTTTCTGATGAAAAAGAAAAGAAGATAAAAAAGACAGTGGCAAGTTTTAAGGTCGCCCTAAGTTTTTAATATATTGCTCACTATTGATGATGTTTGAGAATGAGATTTTCCTTTAAAGCTGTTCCAACTATCTTGGACCGTTAACCGTCCTTTATCCGGGGTAGAGTGCAAATAAAGCTAAGCAAAAATAAAAAAAACAATTAAAAATAAATGATACTGTTGAAGTTATCAGTTTCAATTAGTGCATCTTGTGCTAGAGAGAGAGAGAGAGAGAGAGAGGACCTTCAAACAATCGACGTGCGATTCAAGTAGCAGCCTATATGAATGATGGCTAGAGATTCTCATTTTGAGAATGCCATTCTCTTCATCGTCAACTAATTCCTCACCAGTCTCCTTTACTTCCTCCTTACTAATTTCACAGCTCATAGGCTCCATTTTACTTTACCTTTCCCTATAGATCTAATCTCCTTTGGCTATGTTCGCTCTTCTAAAACGCTGAGGTACGTACTATTTATAAAATATCAAAACCCCATAAGTTTACAATAAGCATATAGACTTTGCTTAAGTAGCAATACGGCTAATATAATCAGGGTTATATACATCAAAGAGACACTCCCATTTTTGGCAGTAACCAATCGAATGACCCATGCATGCATTATGGTTGATAATTATGAGAGAGAGAGAGAGAGTGGGTTAATGGGACTGATTCAGAGCTCAGGACATTACTAGAGTGGAGGGTTGCCTTTTTTTTTTCTTTTTTTTTTTTTTGACTGGTATTATCTGCAAGGCTTTCCTGACTTTTACTGCCTTTTTACATGTGAAAGTTACACATCAAGAGAAGTTTTTCTCGAACAACGGGTTTAACATCTTTGTTAGTACATTGCTCTGACGATACAATCAGCCTTATTTTTCATGATGAATTCATATGATCATGATCTTTTCTTTTCTTTCCTATTATTTGTTTAACTAGTTATTCCCAAGCCATAACTTGAGTACTCACTTTTCCCAAGTGTGAATATAAATCCAAATTCGAAACTGTTGATGATGGGATCTTGCCTTTTTTTCATCTTTGAGGAGGAGAATGTTTATTATACTGTTGATTTGCTCCTATGAAAATGACTAATCGACGCATTACATGGATTTTGTGCACTCTGTGTTTGTGTATTTGAGTGGCCGAATCCACCGCACATTGAGACCAGATCATAATTATTAAGCTCGTATTTAGTTACAACTTTTGTATATTTTCAAAGTCATGTAAGTCGTGTAGATAAAAGTAGAAATTTGATTTTATGGAGCCTTTGAATTTAATCATAGTTTTCAATACATCAGTATGTCACTTTCCAAGAAAATGCATCCACTCTTATCCTAAAAGAATCAGATTACAACAAGGAAGTAAAATACTTACATCTAGGAAATACACTTTTAGGAAATACACCTCCTTTGATGGTTTTTTGGTGAATACCTTTTTCCAAATTTTAAGTGTATTTGAACGTATTCCATCATGTTTTCACATTTGGCTAGACAATTAAGGAAGCCCAATTGTTAAGGTCCAGTTACTACTAGATATTTTGTTTAGCTGTTAGCACGTCTAGTATCTCGACATCAATCGAAAACATGTCTAGCATTGAATGCTTAATTTTTTTTTCTTTGTCAAACTGCTCGACACATTGTTTAGTATTGAACACTATGTCTAGTCTTCTTGAATTACAGGTATTTTACTCTTTCTATACCTCTGTTTTTTTTTTTTCTTTTTTTCGAAAGAGGTGTATTTACTTAATTATTTTAATCGAGATGACTTTTTTTATACTCACTATGAAAAAAGTGTCTTTCATGTACTTTCTCATTTTTCTACTACAACCAATTGAGCATGGTTTATCTAATAAATGGTTAAGAAATGTTGTGGAATTCAAATAGTAGGAGAAAGAAATACCTTTATTGAAAGAGTAACAAGGGAAATAACCTACTTTGATAATGCATTTTAGTAACGGGTTAACTTACAGGTATTAGTTGCTTGTAATTACCCAAATGCCTTTATGTTGCCAAAATAGTTGAAATTAACTACGAAATTAAATATGAAAATAATTTTACATTATTGTTGACGTAGGAAATTGATGAACAATGGTACCAAAAAATGCAAGAAAAAAAATACATGATTTATTGAGTAATTCTGAGTGATTGTAAGAAAAATGATACGAGATTTATAGGTAGTTCACCCTCAATTGAAAAGGCCTGCGTCAACCCCTCAATTCAAAAGGCCTACGTCAACCGAGTCTATATTGTGCATTTTTTTGTGTGTATTAAATAGATGGTGAAGCTTCCTATTCTAGGGGTGCCTACCGTTTCTTTTTTGTGATAGGGAAACTAAATATCCAAAGTCAAGTACAAGATATCGATTTAATAAGATATCAAGATAATCAATTTAAATGAAGATATATCCCTTATAATTTTTGTCATCCACAATTATAAGACTAGACTTCCTAGTTTTCCTGTATTCCACGCACTTTCGGTTCTCCTTGAGCTTTTTGTACACTCGAGGTCTCTTAGAGGGCACTTTGCGGTTTCTACGAGGAAAATGGTCATTGTCTGGATAGATTATCGGGCAACAAGCTCGTTGGTTTGATCAAGGTGCTCTCTAGCAGTATATTTGAGTGAGGAGCTCTGAGGTTTCGAGTCTAACCATTTGTTGATGGAGGTTTTATCAACAATAAATTTATAAATAATTAAGAGATGTAGCTAGTGTAAATTGAACTAATAATTAAAGCAAATAAGGAGAGAGGATTTTATAGTGGTTCGGCCCCGAAAAAGATGAGCCTACATTCACTGTTTTCTCACTAATTTTGTGAAGAATTACAAGCACTCAGGATTACAATACTCAAAAGCGATTGGTGAATACTAAGGACTTAGACTACCCAAATTCGAATTTGCTCTGATTTCTATTCTCTATGACTTGTTTCTGCCTAGAGCTTGATTTTTATCGGATCATAGAGTCCCCTTTATATAGATTGTAGAGACCTTATGTCCCAAGGCTCCTTATATCTCTAGGATCCTAATTGTATAAACGGGTAACTATACAATTGGGTAACATAAAATTGGATAATTATCCAATTGAGTAATTGGATAATTACTCAAAACAGACAACTAGTTAATCGCAAATAGGAATCTTCAGTTTCCCTTTCCTTGTAGGTNCCTTATATCTTTGGGATCCTAATTGTATAAACGGGTAACTATACAATTGGGTAACATAAAACTGGGTAATTATCCAATTGAGTAATTAGATAATTACTCAAAACAGACAACTAGTTAATCGCAAATAGGAATCTTCAGTTTCCCTTTCCTTGTAGGTTTCTTCCATAATAAGTCTCCCTCTTCTTGTAGTCTTCCTTTATGGCATTTACCTTTTTCCTTCTCCTTATAGGTTTCCTGTTTGTTAAGGCAAACTATACGGAGAAGATCGGACAAAACCTGCAGAAGCGGTCGCATATAACCAAGACGGGAGAGATCGCATACATCATTTTTAGAGAAGGTCGCACATATCCTTCACAGAGGAGGTCGCACATATCCTTATGCGACCTTAGGATTTTTTAGACCGCACAACAATTGCCCCCCAACTCCATTAGTTCTTTAGGACGAAATGGAGCTTCTGACTACCGTGCAACCCTATGATGTCACAGAACCTGTGATTTGAGTTAATCGAAGATCCGTCAGACTTCAAATCTTCTTTCAAGATCACGCGTATCTTCCTCTCTGTCAAAACGGAACACGTGTAGCCAGGAACGAGATTCGAGAATGCGTGATTGACACCAACCGTCACCGAATCTTTTTAAATTTCAAATTATCCTGACTTTTCGGATAGATTTAAATCCCGCGTGATCCTTGGCCTTCAGATTTAAAATTCGAATCCTCTGATCTACGGCTGCGATCTAACGGTGGTCAGACTATATAAACATCAAAAATCATTTCTCTCTCATTTTACTCAGAACTGCAGAACTCAGAACTTCAGAAAAATCAGGAACCCTAACGCCGTTCTCCCAGAACGCTCCAATTGCAGCTGTTCCTTCATTATTGTTTCGAATCAACCCTACCCAATCTCTCGAAGAAAGGTTAGTATTTTTCCTTATTTCTGTCATTAGTAGAAACAACAATCTGGAAAAACTTATTTCACCGAAGTGAAGTAAGAATTTCATTCCTTTCTTTTTCTTCAATTCGTAGTAGATTTGCTAGAAATGGTCCTGCGAATAGAATCTCTAGGGTCTGATACCCTAATTTACTCCTTCTGAACTGACGGTTCATCCACTGATGAACTGCTCGAACACTTCTGACGAACTGCTCGAACACTTCTGATGAACTACTCGAACACTTCTGATGAACTGCTCGAATACATCTGATGAACTTTGTAGATAAATGTATGTAACCTTAGGATAAATCCTTAATATCTGAACCCCTGCATATTTCTTTTCAGATGTCTAGTAATGAAGAACTTTTTAGGGAAGGAAATGCTTTTTCTGGGGAATCCGGCTCAAGCGTTAGCACCATTAACCTTGAGGATTACCCTGAGTCTGAACCCGAGATAGAAATAACCGGGGTAAGACAGAATAGTCCCCGAATAGGCGATCTTCCCCAAGATCAGTGGCCTAAACATGTTAGGGATGCTCCGGCATTTTCTTCCAGCTACCCATACGTAGAGGGAAACTGGTCTTGTGTAAATGTCCGAACGAGCTGCACCTCGAACAAACTTAGAAAAATTGCGAGCAGCTACAAGAT